>JAVTVY010038077.1:0-16638 GCA_036873755.1 Hanleya hanleyi | reverse complement strand
ATCAACGCAACAGGGCCCATCGAGTTCACCATCAGTAATGCGGATACGACCTATGTGGATTTAGCCCATACCTACTTGTATGTGAAAGCCAAGATCGTCAGTGGAGATGGCACCAGAATCGTCGACCAAGCAACGGTGGGCCCGACGAATCTCGGGCTGCACTCGATGTTTCAACAGGTGGATATATTTCTCAGCGACAAACTCATCGGTGACTCGACCAACACGTACCCCTATCGAGCCTACATCGAGACGCTGTTGTCGCATGGGCGAGAGGCTAAAAAATCTCAACTGACAGCCGCTTTATTCTACCAGGACAAAGCCGAGCACATGGGCGCAGAGAACGACAATACGGGATATAGCAAACGGAAGGCTTTGACCGCGAACGGCGTCTCGGTGGATATGATCGGTCGACTGCACGCAGACATGTTCATGCAAGACTGATACCTCTTGAACAAGATCCCCATCAAAATCCGACTGATAGGGGCGCCTCCCACCTTCGGCTTGATGGCCACTAACGTAGAGGCGCATGTAGCTGACTATAAGATTGTCATCGAAGACGCAGTCCTGTATGTCCGAAAAGTGAAACCGAATCCAGCCGTTCAATTGGGACACATGAAAGCCTTGGAAACAAAAGCAGCCCAGTACCCTATCCGACGTGTGCAAACCAAAGTGTTCTCTGTGTCTGCTGGAAATATGAGCGCCAACAAAGACAACCTGTTCCTGGGGGAACTACCCAAGCGATTGATCCTGGCCTGTGTGAAAAATACCAGTTTCAGTGGAGCCTACCCAGAGAATCCGTTTGACTTTAAACAGTTCGGCATCAATTTTGTGGCCCTGCATGTGGATGGACAACAGGTGCCAGCCACGGCCTTAACACCGAACTTTGGGCGCGCGAATTTCATTCGAGCCTATCAGAGCCTGTGTACAGCCACCGGTCAAATCAACCAGGACGAAGGGAATTTCATCAGTCGGGAGGACTACGGGAACGGATACACGTTGTTCTGTTTCGATTTGACCCCCACCTTAGAGAACGACCATCAGCTGGCCGTGGCCAAGCAAGGCAATTTACGGTTGGAAATCCACTTTCAACGAGCCCTCCGGAGCACCGTCAATGTGATCTGCTACGCCGAGTTTGACAACATCATTCAAGTGGACAAGGCGCGCAACGTGCTGTGTGGCTTCTCCACCTAACATGGATACAGAGCAGATAACCACCGTGCTGGAGAATGACCCAGAGACACGTATGATGTTTCAAGGGGTGTTCGCCCGAGATGTGTTCCCATTAGACCGTATGTATCCTGCTGCTTACATTCTCAACACGGACCCGATGGATCGGCCCGGTGAACATTGGGTGGCCGTGTACTTGACAGAACAGCAGGGCGAATACTTTGACCCGTACGGCCTGCCACCCCCCAATCCCGATTTAACAGACTTCATGGATCAAGGCACAGAGACGTGGTGTTGGAACAGTCAAACGTTGCAAAGCCTGACCAGTAGCGTGTGCGGACAATATTGCTTGTTTTACCTGTACCATCGATGCCGGAGAAGACCCTTATCTACCATCGTACAGATGTTTGACGAGTACCCCAAGGCTGAGGACCGAGATGTACTCGTATATGACTGGGCCGCCCATCATTTCAATGTACAAGCCCCGTTCTGGGCTTGAATTCTTCCAATGTACACACGCCCGCTGTTCTGGGCTTAAGTTTAAAAGCCCCCTGTTCTGGGCTTCAGTTTACAAGCCCCCTGTTCTGGGCTTCAGTTCTTTCAATGTACAAGCCCCTTGTTCTGGGCTTCAGTTTTCACGTGGTTGTTCTCACGTTGCTGTTGTTCACTGAATAAAAAAATGAGATCTCACCAAAAAACCCTGTCTTGTGTGTTTTATTCATAATGCATCAATGCCCAATGTGGAGATTCAGTGAAACTGAAGTCAGTGGTGTAGGATGGGACCAAAATGTAACCCATCAAGGTTAGAATGCAAGTGCACTATAGTAAAAATAGAGAGGCCAATGAAATCAGCCCACAGACCAAGTACGTGTTTTTGGTGTAGGTTTGGAGCGGGCATTTCATTGAGGTACGTGTATACGGTGAGTGAAGACTCGTCCAACACGTATAGATTAAGTTTATGACTATAAGTTCTATGTTGTCGATTTAACCTCTCCCTACATTGACGCGCGCGCGCGCGCTGCGGTGGGGGGCCGGGGCCCGCCGGGGCCGGAAAAGTTGGAGATCGTTTTAGTGAAAACCGGAAGTGACGTCACACACTTGCGCAGACCCACCACACCACGTGAACGCCATTGTAGAGAAAAAAAAACCAGTACATGACAGACACAGACAAGTCTAGACATGCCCAGAGGTCACGCCCCATTCACCCCAACCGGAAGTGACGTCACACACTTGTTCATTGGACCATTAGTGGCGCCCCTAGCTCCAAAACGTCTAGCGGGACCCATACAGGGTGCAGTTTTCGACACTAGGTGACCACATCCCGACGAAATGGCCAGTTCCGCCATCTTGAACATACGTGCCGCCATCTTGGATATGTCCCATTATGCACCGGGTCAAAATACTCGCTTCTGATTGGCTGAGAGCTCTGTGACGGATTTGAAATACTCGCTTCTGATTGGCCGAGAGCTCCGCATTGCTGTCTGCGCATGATATTCCTACCGTACATCCAACCCATCAGCTGCCCCTTCACGAATGCTTCACTTTGATATCTCACTCGACCCCATTGGTCCACTAGAGACGCCCCTAGCTCCAACACGGCTATTTTCATATCCTTGGGCCACCGCGCATGCGCAGAATGCCGCTAGTTCAACCCCACACCCAGCCCATCAGATGTCCCTTCACGAATGCTTCACATTGATACCTCACTCGACCCCATCGGACCATTAGTGGCTTCCCTAGATGCCAAAACGTCTATTTCCATACCCTTGGGCCATCGCGCATGCGCAGAATGACGCTATTTCAACCCCACACCCAGCCCATTAGATGCCCCTTCACGAAGGCTTCACTTTGATACCTCACTCGACCCCAGCTCCAACACGGCTATTTTCATACCCTTGGGCCACCGCGCATGCGCAGAATGCCGATAGTTCAGCCCCACACCCAGCCCATTAGATGCCCCTTCACGAATGCTTCACATTGATACCTCACTCGACCCCATCGGTCCATTAGGGACTCCCCTAGCTCCAACACGTCTATTTCCATACCCTTGGTCCACACGAGTTGTCTCCCTTGCGTCAGTGTGTGCAGATGGCGCTATGGTTAGGATCGACGCCGTGATGTGGAAAGGGCGTCCCCACACCATCCTGGAGCCGCCATTTTGTTTGTTGATTTCTTGCGGAGATACACGGGACAATAAACGCTCAACCCTAGGGTGGTACAGATGCTAGACTGATCCTGAAGGAAGAGTTTGACCCGATTGGAGATATCTGATCATCCTGTGATGATCGGGAGAGCCGGAATCGATCCGGAATATACATTCTATCATCTTGTACCCACACGCCGCCATCTTGCACCTCCCACAGCCGCCATTTTGACCACCACCACCACACAGCCGCCATTTTGACCACCACCACCACACAGCCGCCATTTTGACCACCACCACCACACAGCCGCCATTTTGACCACCACCACCACACAGCCGCCATTTTGACCACCACCACCACACAGCCGCCATACTTGACCTCTCTCAAAATACTCGCTTCTGATTGGCTGTCGCTGTGACGTCACAGAGGTCATATGCAAATGTTTGAGGTCAATGAGACTTCAAATCAGTTTTCACTACTACTCCCGTTTAGAAGGAGTTCCACCAACTTCTAATATGGAATTTTAATTGTATTACACATTGTCATTCATTATAAAATCTGGAAACCGCTTGCTGCGTGGGCGATGGAAGGACTGTTTGTAAAATCGTGGCTGCAAAGAATGAATTAACACCCAGTGGCACTGTCCAGGGATAAAATAAAATAAAAATATTTTCATATATAGACTTACTTTGGGCGCATGTGTATATCAGGACTTTCTCAGTGCGAAAGACCATTTATTTGCTCCTCCGCTGGTCACTTGATAGTAGTGCTAAGGAGATACTACGATACCACGTTGACAATGGACATCTCAAATATTCCAAACCCCACGAGTATCTTAGATACTGATACTATTACACCTATTAAATATACGTTGTGACCAGTTATGATTTCACACAATGCAACGATTTATCTGTGACTTCTAGTAGAAGAATTTATGAAATATTAGCTGCAAGGACAGAGATAGTCTGTGAAAAGACACAACCATGCATTGCCCCCCATGTCATAAATCAAGTGAAATGAATAGACGATTATTCAAAATGGATTCACCGATAGTTGCGAATTAAATATTCTTTTTTATTTCACAGGCGTTACGAAAATCACCTGGAGGGCATTTATGTATTGTATCAGCACAAACGACTTCCTAACTCGGTAAGAAACGTTCCTCATATTGAAAAAGTATTCGTTTTAGATAATAGCTAATATAAATATTGTTGTTATTTGAGCGCTATCGATGTCAGCGGACAGGTCATTTAGCCTCACTCTCACCTCCATCTTCAGTCATCACGTGCGAGGAACTTATACGGTCGCGTACTCACCATTGAAAGAAAAAGGCAATATGCCGGGAAGAATGGATAGATACTACTGATCAGTACATCTATTTATCAACGTATGGCCCTATTATTCCGCTCATTCAATGTACTCTGTTGATGAATTAACCATTGGGCGCTTGGAGTTCCAGCTATCGTTTAGTCTACATTGCCCTCCATCGTTTTACATGTTTTTTTTAAATTATTTTTCATTTCATCGAGGTTCATTTGATGCAAAGGTATTGCTCGGGTAATAGAAGGGGTCCAGTTTGCAATGAAGGAGTTGCTGTGCAGTCCGGAGAGGATATTTTCATTATGGTTCACAGAACTATCAACGTCCAGCTCTCGGAAACATACAGCTTTAACATCAGAGCAACTGTAGTGAAGACGTACGGATGCTTTAAAAGTGGCATCAAAGTATTTAGAGGCCAGGGATACGCGCCATATGAGGTGAGAAATGCTCTCTGTTAGCATAACACTGGAAATTAATATGAATATCTAGGCATCATTTGAACGTATTGACAATATACCAAGAAATGTACATTGACGAGATCCTCCACGTCTGTTTACGAGTGCCTGTGGTTTTTAGGGTATGATTCCGGACACTCAAAGGTGTTATACAATAATTTATAACAAGGAAACTACTTTTGTATGGCCTATATCTCTACAGTTTTTAAGTTGTAAAGAAAGTAAAACGTGTATATGGAGTGTTCCATGGAGATGCTGAAGCCGTGAAATATGAAGGAGCCGCATGTCTTCAATGCTCCGTTATTTCTATTCATTCAGATTCATCTTCCATCCGGAACGAGGATACAGATTGGGAGATCACTATCATATGTGAAGGTGTATTCCTCACCATCTGATCGTGATCAGACGGAAGGACTGTGCGGCTCCTTTGACAGAAACGTGTGTAACGACTTTCTCTACAGGAACGGAACCACGCTCACGGAATCTTGTCCTTGGCCACCAACTACTGGGGAATGGGGACGGTTTGGATATCAACCGACTGACTTCATCTTGTCCTGGAGGTGAGTATCATGTTTAGTGACTTACATAATGATGGATTTGAATGATTTCATCCTTAATGAATTCTGCAATGTATACGGAACTTACAGTTAGCCTACTTATAAAGATATCGATCAAGAACATTTACTAATACGTCTGATTCCACGAGGGGAAGATTAGTTTCCTCAACATGATGCCTGTACATGGATAGTCGCACATGCCCAGCTAGTCATTTCGTAGTCAGTAATATCGTCGCTATATGGCCGAAATATTGCTGAACGCGACGTTGAACCCTAACTCAGTCACCATTTGCAAATACGAATTTCTATCCATCCCTTCTCCACACACCTTTTCATGAATTCCACGTAAAAGCGCTCATCGCTAAAAGACGACCTTTTCGCAGAAAATTCGGACAACAGTAGTAATAAAAGAGTATATGGACACCTATTTCGGAGCAGATAACTCTTGTTTTGGGGAGCCGCGGGGAGTTCTCTCCCCTGAGTCGGTGACGTCACTTCCTGGGCAAAGGTCATTTCCGGGTCAAATGTCACTTCCGGGGTCAAAGGTCACCGTATGTGTATATTTAATCGAACAAGCAAGAGTTATCTGCCCATAAATATGACCCCAGTCACTTTAACTTTAGGCGCAATGGGTAACGTACTCATGGACATTTGCGGTATGGAGTTGGGCACCATAACCTATATGTGCTGTACGATGTTATGAATACGAGTCTATGATCAGTGCGATCCCAGGTTCGAGTTTTTCGTGCCTGGCGATATCATTGTGGTTCCGCTATCTCATGACATAAAATGTCGGCTCTTGCTTTGGGTCACAAACCTCCAATGAAGTTTCTGGGTGCAAGATTATTATCAGAACTTGACAGCCGGCGAACATTGATTGGCCATTATACATGATTGGTCAAGAAATGGTCTGTGGCGTATATTAACATGTTTCTATAATATTTGACTCTCAAATATATCAAACCACCTTTCCAAATTTTAATCGGAAAAAAATCTGTGCCAGTTTGATTGGCCACCTCCGAAATTTGCCGTAATGGTTTTGGGCTGGATGACCCTATTTCTGGCGGTCTTATCTCGGAAAAAATGGTGGGGAATGTATGCTGAATTTTCCATATGTTTGAGAGGAAAGGCGAGATCACCTGGTGTGGTGGGTCATTTGTGGCGGCGAATATTACGAAATTTAGTTTTCTCAAAATGTGCTCTGCCAATTTACTACATATTAAGTAAGGCAAATAATTAGTGGTTTGTGTTCTCTAAAAAAACGAAAAAAGACTTTCTCCATTGTCACATGTTTAAGTGCCCTTTTTCTGCAGAGAGGCACAGAATCAGAGATAAATGTCTATTTTCATCCAATTTTCTGCCTGTCCAAGCCGGATTGAATGTTTTCAAGCCAAAACGTATATATTTTAAGTCTCTTGCGGGCGCTCGAGCTAGTAGTTCAAAGTTTCCAGCCCAAATCTATTATTGCCTTACTGCCATAAAGGGAATTATTATGTCAGTACAGTTATTTCCAAGCCTTTTGTCGATACATTCTGTGATGTGGAAACGTTTATTTGCGCATTTCGTTTATTTACTGGCCTGGGCTTTTTGGGGCCTATGCAGGCCTGGGGGGGGGACGCGAAATGACACCCTCCCCCCACTAATTATTTGTCTTACCCCTTGAGCTAGGGAGCTGAAACTTACCATTGACCATTTTTAAAAAAGGCATTTTTTGTCGATTTTTTAGGTCAGATTTTCCGAATTTTTTATTTATGCCATTTCTCCACCAAAACTGCATGATAAATTAATGTGATGTGAGGTAAAATAGTTTTTGCCCACTTTTCATCGCAAAAACAAACTCTGTTGGCCCAAATCCTGGTTATCTCCCCTGATTTGATTAATAGGGATGCCCTTCAGTTAACTGGCATCTCCGGGAATGCATGTTTGGGGTAGGAGTATTGGGGTGGTCATTCTTATCTTGTGGATTTGACTATGAGATATCAATGTGTAGCACTTGTGGGGGAGCTTCAGACTGGATGGGTGTGTAGTGATAGTAAGGCTATGGTGCGCATGCTCAGACTGGGAATTGTGGGAAAAGGGCATTGGAATGGGGTCGAGGATAGTTCCCATGGCCCACAATCAAGTGCCCTGTAGGGCTCAGCTGTGTTATTTGTTGCAGCAATTTCCACATGTTGTTGGAGCACTGTATTTACCCGTCCAACAATTTACGAGCTAGAAAAGACCTGTCCGAAAATAACGAACTGGCACCGGCGGGGACGAACCCGCCATTCCTTGCTCCATAGTCAGGCATCTTACCCCTGAGCCACGGAAGCAGCTGAAAGCAACCGTTAGATTTTTATTATATACCTAACACAAAGCTAACCCTAACCCCAAAACCCTAAACCTAACCCTAACCCGTAACCAGTAATACTGATTTAACCCTAATTAGCGCAAACTTGCATCTTAATTAGACGTTTGCATCCTAATTAGACGTAATCACGCCTGAGAGCATTCGCCAGACTTCAGTCATGTGATTTCATGGCCTAGGCTACTTGATTGTGGGCCATTCAACTATGCTTAACCTTGGAATGGACGTTTTTGGGGTAGGCTACAGATGGACCAATATTGGTCCGAATGGGTCGTATGAGGTATCAATTTGAAGCACTCGTGGGGAAGCATCCGACTGGACTGGTGTGTCCTGAAAGTAAGACTATTACGCGCCTATCAAAACGACGAACTTTGAGTCTGCTTCTGTGACGGACATTTTCAAAGATTGTATAATGAAAACTCAATATTTCAAAAGATATGCTGTATTTAAGAAATAATGTTTTCATATGCGTGCTCAATGGTTATTTTACGCACGGCAAGGGCGTCGCTACCCATGGTGCATGTGGTGCGAACGCACCTTTTGTCCGTGAATTGGAAATACGACAATTATGAAAGATATAAAACCCCCATTTTAACAATAAAGTATGCTAAAATGCAGAAAAAGCGTACAAAATACCCCCGGACCCTCCTAGAAACGCGCGTCCTTGATGCGCATTCCTGGGATGGTGAGAAATGGGAAATCAAGGGCGAATCTATGGAGGGAGGCATCTCCGGCAACCTAGGACCCCGAAGCTTCGGGGCCTAGGCGGCCCTGCACCCTCGCCTCTTTGTCTGACAGGATTCACGTATTTTAGCTTTGTGTAAATCATTCATATACGCGTATTGGTTTCTAATGTTCCATGGTGTAAAGGTCATCGTTTGGTATGTATTAAATATAACTAGAAAGTCAAATGGATTCAGGCATATGAGGTGTGATTTTTTACAACATCGATGTGTTCTTATAAATGCGAAACAAACGTGAAAATAGAACCATAAATCTGCATACAGATGTACATTATGTTCAGATTTATATCCGGGAAACGCTCAGAACGCATCTCCGGCGATCTAGCTCCGGGGTCCAGCTTCCGGGGACTAGGCGGCCCCTGGACCCTCGCCTGTTAGGCTGTGATTGTTGACCCCTCTATGAAATTTCACCACATCCGCCCTTGCAAATTGGACCCTCCCTCCCCCCTTTGTAATCCTATGACGCCCCTGCACGGTTAGTGTGGGAAAGTTTATATTTTATATTAAAATTAATTAACTTTCCCACATTAACCGTGCGTAAAATAACCATTGAGCACGCCTGTGAAAACATTACTTCTATTATATTGCACTGCCCAAATTGATTATCAGCAAAGTTTATAATGAAAGGTTGAAAACATATTTTAAACTTCGACAACCTTTCTCCCCTTTCTTGAAAAAACTCGTTCACTGATGCTCCCGTCTCGGTTGGCATCGTGCCAATGCCAGTGGACGAGTTTATGTGGGCTCTCAAATGGGGAATGATACTGTCAGCTGTGTGGAAATTACGTGGATATATGTCTATTTGTGTGGCTTTGTTAATCAATTTCACGATGGAAACAACAGCTAAACTTGAGAATATCCATCTTGTAATTTATTTGCTTACAATTTATTCGATTGTTACTTGTATGAAAGCAGATGTCCCTTTCCTCATCCGACTTGTTAAATGGAATCTCCCAATGAATACTTCCACTTGTCGGGTGTTGATTTCACTTAACCGTACTAAAAAGTGTAATAAATGCACGGTTAGCTCGATGGTATTGACACAAGTGTTATCGAAATGAAACTTGGCAGCAGTAACTGACTGCTTTTACCGAAGACATATCCAATGACCTGCCCTTCAAACTTTTAAAGTATCCGCCAAATCGTTATTCCATCACGGTGAAATTCATTTAAAATCGATCCATTTAAATTAGTCGTCTGCTTCGGAGCTTGTCAAAAATCAACAGTTAACTCTGCATAAATGTTGCAGGATCTAGAGCAAACTGAACTCGCCACAATGACTACCATTTCTCTGTGACATCAATAATATATCACGCTCGAAATAACTATGAAATTCTCTCCATAGATCTCCAGTATAGTTGTTTCATGTACCGGTCTGATGGTTAAGAATGTCTTCGTTATTAGTGTCCCTTATATTTCTTTCTATTGCAACCAAGGATGGACACTTGTCCCCAATGTGGAGAAAAATGTCCTAGCTGGGTTGAAAGATAGGACCCGGACACTCTTAGCCACCGGACATTCTTAGCCTCCGAACTAGGCCTCAATTACATAAGGAGACGTCATAATGTATTCATGCTCAATGGTACAAAGGTGAAAATTTATCAGAGTTAAACACTGATATTTGACAAGCTCCAAAGTAGACGACTAATAAAAATGAACAGTCTAAAAATTTTTAGCCCTATTGTGAGCGAGTCGGGATATTCCAATCTTTTACGTCATCTTAGTACTTGAACCTAGAGATTAACTGTTTGATTTCTCAGTAAATACAAGTTTTCTTTCGTTTGTCTCATGCATTTTCCAAATTGTGTTTATGTTATTTCAGCGTACAGCCAGCAGACTATCTGTTTTATGGCGTGCCCACACATACACCTACAAACCCACCAATACCGGTACCAGAAGTGACAAATCAAGAATCTTATTGCGCTTGTAAATTGACTGGTGCCCGGCAGACATGGGATGGGTTGCCCACTCAAGAGATGCGGTGCTCCTTCAATACACCTCGTTTTGGCTGTAGGCTTATCAACGGTATCGACCAAGATGTCTCCTTCGTTTACCAAAGTAGATGCCAGAAGAAAAGGGAGACGGAAATACTTGATTTGGAGGATGACGATCTGACAATACCCGACTTTGATCCCGACACAAGTGCCGCGGTAAACATTTATTCACCGTGCATTAATTGCCAATTGCTCTTCAAATATAGGGCAATTTAAATCATGTTTATAAACAATGTGACGAATTCACCATTTTGTGTGTAAGAATGACCCATTCACGTACAATCATTCTCCCTCCTCCAGGGCACGCACCTACTGTGCCTCTGGTTGAATTACCTCAACGAGTATGTATTTCGAGCATTATTCATCAATCTCCCGGCTTCTATAGCATATACCTTTCACTAAAGGGCTGTCGGAATGTCCCACCGTCGTCAAAAAAAGTGTAGAAAAGAAGGTACCGGTTCTATTTTCAGGTTTTAGTCATAGATAATTAACCCGCCCATCCACTCTCATTTTTTTCGTTGAGAAATCCGCCATTATGTTGCTGAGCCGCGTTATCGCTCTGTAGATTTTGTATAACTACTCTCATCAAAAATATTTCGTTTGTGTTTGTTTTAATGTGGTACCGTAATGGTGTTATTTATGACATATTTGAAATGTATAATGACACTATTGACGAAACTGCATAGATAGAAACTACACTGTTTGATTGGTCATTTCGCGTAATAACCTGAGTAGTATAGAAAGAGTATTTAAAGCTAATGGCTCGTCAAAAAAAATGGGGCGGTCATGGGGCGGTGTGCGCAGGAGTCTTGTGCGCAGGTATGACGTCACTTCCGGTCTGGATGAATGGGGCGTGACCTGAGGATATATTCCTCCGTGGTGATGCGGTCTGGCGGTGATGCGGTCTGCCTCCGCGGACCGAAAGTTGTCCCAAATACGTGGGTTTTCGTGAGAATGTTCGGCAATCTGTAGGGACCGCTATTGGACCGATTGGGTCGAGTGAGGTATCAATATGAAGCATACGTGAGGGAGTATCCGATGGGCTAGGTGTGACGTGGAACTGACGTCATTCTGCGCATACGCAGTAGAGAAAAGTTATGGAAATAGACGTTTTGGGGTCTAGGTGGGTCAAAAGTGGGCTGATTGGATCGAGTGAGGTATCAATGTGAAGCATTCGTGGGAGAGGATCCACCTGGACTAGTGTGTCGTTCGTTGTCGACATTCTGCGCATGCGCAGACAGGGAATTGTGGGAAAAGGGTGTGGAAATAGACGTTTTGGGGTCTAGGTGAGCCCCTAATGATTCTATGGTGTCGTACGAGGTCTTATTTTGAAGCTCTCGTGAGGAAGCATCTGCCTGGACTAATGTTTCGTTCGTTTTCGACATTGTGCACATGCGCAGACAGGGAATTGTGGGAAAAGGGTATGGAATTAGACGTTTTGGGGTCGAAGTGGGCCACTAATGGTCCGATGGAGTCGAGTGAGGTACTAATGTGAAGCATATGTGTGGGAGCATCCGCCTGGACTAGTATGTCGTTCGTTTTCAACATTCTGCTGCGTAGGTCACGTGGTTTGGTGGGTCGTGTGTCACGTCACTTCCGGTTTTAAGAATGACCTCCGAACACAAAAGAGTTCTAATATTTCCTTCGACCGTAGACGTATGGAATGCATGTACTAGAACATCCGGGACCTTTTCAACATCCGGGACCGCTTCAACATCCGGGTTTTTCCCGGCCCGGCCCGGCCGCAGTGCGCGGATTATCCGACCGAGTGCGCGCGCGCGGGTTATCCGGAAGTGTGCAAGAGCACTATATCACATCGGGGTATATATTTCATCCAAGTATAGCGGATAGCGGTTGTCGTGAATAACAACAAGTTCAGCAATGTTTATACAGTTTATTATCCCCAATGTTACATCATACCCCAGCCTGGGGGAGCCGCCCTGTGTATGTTTAGTATGTTCATAGCAAAACAAATTGAAATATCAAACACCATGTTTTATTATTTAACGCACCGTCACATTAGGTACAAGTGTTTACTGAGCTCAAGTCAACGATCAGCATCAGTGCAAGGGTGACGCATTCAGCCGATGGGGGTGGTCGGTCAGCTTGGTAACGAAGAACGTAACATTGGTCACCCTCTCTACGACCCATTGTGTGTTGGGGCGTTGACAATGTGACCATATCAAGGGATCCACGGTGTCCAGTTTCTCCAGCATCGTCTCTAGCGACGCCCGGTTATTGATGATGAACGGCTGGCCAAACACATGGCTGTTATTACTGGCATAATAATACCGTAACTGGCCCGTCTCTTTGTGGCGTAAGATGTACCCGAAAGCGACATTCAATTTGAAGACCGTAGCTTGGTCATTAAAAATGGCTTTCACTTAGCTTCGTAGACGGGTGAGGTCGGTCAGTGGGAAATTGTAGATATCTGGAATAGGGCGATCACGGTGAAAACAGTGCCGTATCATGGACCATTGGCGCCGATAGATGTCACTCACTGCATGGGCGTCCTGTAACAGATCGCTAGGAACATCCACTGCATCTTCCAGAAAATGTTCGATGTCGTCAGGCGTACAGGCAACAGTAATGCTAGGGACTGGCTATCTAGGCTCTCTGTGATCGTATCACCAGTGGCATTCGTCTCTACGGGCTCATCTTCACTAGGTCTGACCCTCCTGGGTGCCTTTTTAGTGGGAAGTTGTCGCCCAAGCCTATGATGGCCGAGAGGGGCCATCGCACTTCGCCCTCAAGAAGTATGGGGCGAAGTCGCGATAGTACGAAGTCGCGAAGCGATAATGCGAAGTCGCGAAGCGATAATGCGAAGTCGCGAAGCGATATGCGAAGTCGCGAAGCGATACTGCGAAGACGCGAAGCGATATTGCGAAGACGCGAAGCGATAATGCGAAGTCGCGAAGCGATAACGCGAAGACGCGAAGCGATAGCGCGAAGACGCGAAGCGATAACGCGAAGACGCGAAGCGATAATGCGAAGTCGCGAAGCGATAGTGCGAAGTCGCGATACGCGAAGTCGCGATACGCGATAGGCGATACGCGATAGGCGATACGCGATAGGCGATACGCGAAGTCGCGATAGGCGATACACGAAGTCGCGATAGGCGATACACGAAGTCGCGATACGCGATACGCGAAGTCGCGATAGGCGATACGCGAAGTCGCGATAGGCGATACACGAAGTCGCGATACGCGATACGCGAAGTCGCGATACGCGATACGCGAAGTCGCGATAGGCGATACGCGAAGTCGCGATAGGCGATACGCGAAGTCGCGATAGGCGATACACGAAGTCGCGATACGCGATACGCGAAGTCGCGATACGCGATACGCGAAGTCGCGATAGGCGATACGCGAAGTCGCGATACGCGATACGCGAAGTCGCGATACGCGAAGTCGCGATACGCGATACGCGAAGTGGTATGAAAGAAATCACTGCGCATGTCACGTTCAATTCGGGTCTCGCTTCAAAGATTCAGATGACTATATATTTCGTTAATAATTCAGTGAAGTCTACAATAAATGTACCCGGTACATTGCACTTGCTTCGATAAACACACTGATAATTTTACAAGCCAACACGTTCCATTATACACATGTAATGTTCATACTTTTCAGTTTAGCACAATGAACCTTTGTTATATTCTAATTAGTACCTCAAACGCGAAGACCATCGTATGTTGTACATTCCATAGAAGAAACACGAATCGACAAGATTAAAATATTCGTGTTTCTTCCATGAAATGAAGAGCCTCGCTCGACCGTCTTTATATAGGTTCGCGTGGCCTCCGGGGAGGGGGGGGAGGGGGTCGTGTCACAGCGTAACAGGTTCGTACTGCATTCGTACTCACATCGTATACTGCATACGTACGTATTCGTAACAGATCATCGAGCATTCGTAGTGGGTTTGCGGGCTGTCGTGTTAATGCATAGGGCGCCCTTCATTGAATCGTACTGCATGCGTACTCATTCTTGATGATTCTGGTTAAATGCTTATTACTTAACCCTTAGGTAATAAAGTTTCCCAAAGTTAAGTTACAACTTTAGAACGAAGTTTGGATTAAATCCTCGAAACTTGAGTTCCGACCCAAATTTTGGTCTAGGCCCTTGGCTTTTTTGGAGGTCAAAATTCAACCTTCCCCGATTTTTCTAAATGTATTTCAACCATTAACAGATTGATTTCCTCTCCATGATACAACTGAATGCAGGGCTTATTTCCCCACCCCTACATTCTCATTGTTTGATTTCTTATCCTGAATTTCATATATATTCCCAGTTGCAAAGCTAATAAAGTAAAATGTTAAATTTCACAGTTTCTACAGCTTCGAATTATAGTTACTGAACCTTTATTACCACAAGTAAATATCCCCAGACCGCGACTTAAGGGTGAAGGAGGGTAAGTGTGGGCGAGTGAGATGGATAATTCAATGCAGTCACCAGCCTGTTCACTACAATCGATCCTAGTTTGCTGGAAATGGCAACTATTTAATGATACTCCTTATCTACAGATTGTGTTTATGGGTTGTTCTGTATTTTTTTCTGTTAACCAGTTATATCTTGAGATAAAACAAAAGAAATACAAAACAAAATATACAGTTTTTTTTATGTTTTTCATGATATATGATATATATCGTATAATGTGGAACATTCAAACCCAGTTATATTTTGTCTGCATGTAATAAATTATGAGTAGACACTCGATTATAGCCCGCATACTCAGTTTACTACCTAGAAATATAGTTCTTGCATTTCATCCATGACAATTTCAATAAAATGACAAGAACGTGTGTTTCACTGTGACAATACAACGGCTACAGTTGTATATACAGTTTTTGGGGGAGTTCCGAATCACGGGGAGTTGCGGATCACTTTCCTAATTAATGCCTGATATTTCTTGAATTAAAGCATCCGATTGAAACTTTTTAGGTCTATTGGAACGTCTGTTTCCGTGGACTGAAATGAATGTCAAACAACCGACCTGCATTGTTTCTTTTCCGGTCAATTCGGCAACGTAATACTTCCGGTACTGTGCAATGACAAATTGACACCGAGTCGAAAAACACGTGCGATTTTTCCAGTAGTGAATCTGCGCGAAATAAGGTGGGTTTAGGCGATATATTCAGTATTTATTTAAGTGACAGAATCTTGCTAAATGGCCAAACAAAATATCTAGTGATTTGCGATAAATGTTAACTGACCAGCATTGTAATATAATGGCGCTATAGAGATGGCAGTTCCGAATCAACGAAATAAGCGCCTTTCATAACTTGAAATCGGTGAATAAGGAACCGTCTCACAACTAATACAACAGGTGTAAACCGACTTTAAGGAAGATTGGTCAATCCATGGCATTGTCAGAAAAACATGAATTAATGACAATATCCTTGTAACCGGAACTATACGCGAATCATTTCAAACCTTGGTGAACAAATCATTTTCTCGATATTACATAATCATATTCAATAATTTCAGACATATCTCTTACTCCAATATAAAAAGTTTTTATAAATAAAAATGTTTATCACTGAGCGAGGTTTCTACGAGTTCAATAACTGGATGTCCCTTTATTAACACTATCTGGCCTGGAAGATTTGGGGTGTATCGCAGGTGGGGGGGGGGAGTCAACCCATATATTTTCGCTATCCATAAGGCTAGAGCGCTGCAACATAACACACCCTATCTTTTGTTCAAGCTCTACCCGAAAGAGTAACAAAGTTTAAGATGAACTCTATGATGACGTCGAGTAACGTCATCTCGGCAGCCATTTGTCGACTATTTTTTGGGCCGATTTTTCGAAATTTTAATTTTTCGATTTTCTTTCATAAACTACCAAATAAAGTAGAGAATAACTACTTTTGCCCAAATAAAATACTTTCTGGTCCTTTTAGGTCAGAAAA
>JAVTVY010038076.1:0-166328 GCA_036873755.1 Hanleya hanleyi | reverse complement strand
GCCGCAGAAGTTCATAGAGGGTCTGAATGGCTTGATGGAGTACAAGGCCCTAAAGTTCAGCACGAGTGATCCAACACGCCTGATAGCCTTGCGCTTCAAGAGAAACATATTCTTCGATGTCAACGTACACAACGACAAGAGCTCTATCATGCTGACCGCTAACGTGAAGGTGAAACTCAGTCCTACACTACAGCAAATGTTAAGGCTGCCTTACAGCGTCTACAAGGGAGCCACCATTGCCAACGGGACTTATTTGATGGATATGAAAGTAGGTATGTACGCACTGTACGTCTACTCGGATGCCGTGGACAGCCATATTGTGGGTGATGTGAACACACCTCTGTTACGGGTGGTGCCCATTAGCAAGACGTATGGCGAACAAGCCACCGAGAGTTTCAACCATATAATGTACCTGCCCGTACGACATACCGATATCAACACGATCACGGTGGATATAAGAGATGACACGGGACGTCCGATCCCATTCGAACGAGAAGTGGTGCTGACACTTGCTTTCCGACAAGCTCGCTCTCCTCACTTCGTATAATGTACGTGCCTTACCAGTGCCATACGCCCAGCTATGCCGACTACTACAAGAAACAAACGGGAGGAAGCTTGCCCATGTTTAGCGGGGCACGCATGCAACGCGGTCACGGATTGGGAAACATACTGGGAAGCATTGTGAAAACGTTTTTACCCATGGTGACACGGGGTGTGAAAGCGGTGGGAAAACAAGCGGTACGCAGTGGATTGCGTGGCCGGTGATGTGATGGAAGGCACAGCACCCCGACAAGCCTTGAAACGCCGGGCTAAAGAAGCGGGCAGCGTCTTGATCGCCAAAGCCCTTAAAAGACAAAGACCGACACTCCCCAGATTCATTCAACGTCCAACACACCGACGACGCACACCCCAGAGCAGGAGGAGAAGGACTAAGCCCCAGAAGAAAAAGAAGAAGAGAAGTAGGAGAGACATCTTCGCATAATGGCATTCATTCACTCCGAGTCATGTCCGTCTACCAACAGTGAATTGGATGTGTGGACTATTCCACCCACCCAAACGAGTATAGCCGAAGGACGTTGGGTAGAACATCGACCCCTGGCTAGCCTGACGGGGGTGGGGCCCGTGGAATTTACCATTGAAAACAAAGATACGGCCTACCTGGATTTAGCCCACACCTACTTGTACGTGAAAGCCAAAATAACGGACATGGACGGGACGGACATAGAGGACGATGCGGTAGTAGGCCCGGTGAATCTTTGGCTGCACTCCTTGTTCCAACAGGTGGATATAGGTCTGAACGATAAACTCATCAGTACGTCCACCAATACGTACCCGTACCGAGCCTACATGGAAACGCTGTTGTCGTACGGTATTGATGCCAAAGAATCACACTTACAAGCTGAGCTGTACTTCAGGGATAGACTCGGACACCTGGACACCATAACCGGTGGCAATGCTGGGTTCACGGCACGCAAAGGACTGGCAGCCGGAAGCAAGTCCATCGATATGATGGGACGACTGCACGCCGATCTGTTCATGCAAGACCGCTACATGATGAACGGTGTATCCATCAAGATCAAGTTGATCCGGTCCTTACCCACGTTCGCCTTAATGGCCGGTGGAGAGGGAGATATCCATTACCATATCGTCATTGAAGATGCAGCCCTGTTTGTCCGTACGGTAGATTTGCAACAGGGCGTGTTGCTGAGTCACATGGAAGCCTTATCGAAAAAACCAGCCCTGTACCCCATCCGACGCGTACAGACCAAGGTGTTTTCTGTGCCAACAGGTACGATGATGGCCAATCGTGAAAATTTATTTCTAGGGGATCTGCCTAAACGTCTTACCCTGGCGTGTGTGACCAACACCGCATTCAATGGAAATTGGGCTGAGAATCCGTTCAAATTTGAACATTTCAACATTAACTTTGTGGCACTGCACGTGGCCGGCCATCAAATTCCAGCCCGTCCATTACAACCGGACTTTACTAACGGAAACTATGTGCGGACCTACCTGAACCTGTTTACAGCCACAGGACAAAACAACCAGGACGAAGGCAATACCATCAGTCGAGACGACTTTAGGCATGGGTACACATTGTTCGCCTTTGACCTCACCCCCACCTTGGAACACGATCATCAACTGGCTTTGCTGAAGAAAGGAAACCTACGGTTGGAACTGCGTTTCTCCGCCCCTCTACCCAGCACCATTAACGTGATTTGCTACGCCGAGTTTGATAACGTCATCAGCGTGGATCAGCAAAGAAACGTGCTGTGTGACTACGCCAGCTAACATGGATACAGAGCAGCTGATGGACATACTCCAGCGAGATCCCAAGATCCCCTTTCGAGGTGTGTTTCCACGCAATGTGTTTCCCACCCACTCCACCACCCCAGCAGCCTACATCCTGAATACAGACACGAGGAGTCGACCCGGTGAACATTGGATAGCTGTGTACGTGGACACCCAAGGCCAAGGCGAATACTTTGATTCCTACGGACTTGCACCCTTACATGCCGATTTGGTGAAATTCATGGACGTCTCTACTACAGAGTGGCGTTGGAATACTCAAAGATTACAAGGCCCCTTGAGTAGTGTGTGCGGACAGTACTGTGTGTTTTATCTCACTCACCGGAGTAGAGGACATTCTATGCCTACCATTGTACATATGTTTGATGATTATTGCCAAGCCGAAGACCGTGATGTCCTCGTCTATGACTGGACGGCCTCTCGTTTTAATGTGCATGCTCCATTTCTCTGGTTAACTTAAAAAAATGTACTGCGCGCAGACCCCCCTTGTTTATTATTGTTATGACGTTGTTGTTCTGACGTTCATTGTTGAAATAAATTGATGAAAAAACACAAAAAATGATTTGACTTTCTTCTCTCTTTATTTAAGTCAACAAGAATGAGTTACTGACACTATATACAAATAGAATACAGGGTACAAATAGTAGGGAATGTACACATAGAATAGTAGTAGTGATTAAGGTACAAAAAAAGTTCTGTCAGGAGTAGGATTCGAACCTACGCCAGCATTCGCTGACCAGCACTTACGCACCGGCGCCTTAGACCACTCGGCCATCCTGACTTTTACAGTTTTATAACTCGTGTATCCACAGTTAGTGTTCCACATTTTACAAGTCCAAGTAGGTAGTGCTCACACCGTCGGCCAATACTTTTCGTTTGGGATAAAAGAAAGTAAAGGCGTCTCTTTGCTGGATATAGGTGCGCATCTGGTGGTCCACCACGCGGAATCCTCGGTTAGTGCCACTCGCACTGGCCTGGCTTTGCAACACACGCAAGTAGAGAGCTTTGTCGATGTGGGGATCGCGCCGGCTCACCCCTTTACAACTAAATTTATTTTCCGCGCCTCCATCTCCGCCGTAACAGTAGTAGGTCTTAGAGGAGAGCGCAATCATAACATCCCCGCTCCACTCCAGCTTGAAGAGCCCGGGTGTCCGCTTATCGTAGGTGTAGTGATCGCGTCGGGGTAGCCACTGGTCCCGTTCCGCCTCATACTGATCCCTTAACTCGGGTTTGACGAGTGACTCACAGTCCGGGTGGGAAACGGCCATGTAGGCCGAATCTGTGTCCATTTCCATGAGTTGCCAGTCTGACGCATTAAAATAGACACCCATAAAATCATAGAGGAATTCCAGCATCCTCAGCTTGGCCACCTGATAGACCATACATCCAATCTGCAGGGGTAAATTGTACCGGATAGTCTTCTTGGCTGAAGTGACTTCATAAGTGTCGTCATCGATCACCTCCACGGACCGAAATAGAGGAGAATTGACTTTTTTGCGGGCTTAGGTAGTATTACAAATGTTCACGTTGACGTGCTTATCCTGGTTAGTTACGGTTTTTCCATAATAACCATTCCCAGTGAGTTTCCAACATTCAGCCATGATGGCCTGACTCGGGTCTTCATCACCTTGACGACGGGCCTTCGTCACGAGGTCGGCATTCTCCGCAAAACAAGCCTCAGGTACGTACTGGATTACCTGATAGATTTGAGTAATTTCCAAACCGTGGTTCATGTACCACTGCAGTAAGGGGGTGCCCAGCAAGATTTTCTCGGCCCACATACTCCCAATCAACATGCGGCGCGGTTTAGGCAAACACTCGTGTTGCTCCGCATAGGCGCCCATGGTCTCTCCAATGTCAGCCCGACCCACCAGCGTGTTCTTGAAGATAGGCGGACACTGGGCGAAGAGGGACTTGAGAGTGTCGGGAACATGCAAATCGCATTCTACAAAGCCGTAGAGCTGCCCCGAACGAATGGCGTCCAACATCTGTGGCAGACTCAGCAGTCGCCGACGACTCAAGGGGTACTCACGTTCTTTTAGGAACCGTTGTAAATGGGGCAGGGCCTGGCACATCGTGTGAAATTCACACTCCCACATTTCAATCAGATGGTATCCTCGCTCTTTCACATAATCACCGTTGGCCACCACTTCTTCCCGTAATTCTTGCGGTGTTTTTCCACGTCGCTCATTGAAGCGTCCAGCGCTGAAATGACATTCGTGGCCGTGCCAGTAACAGCCATAAAACTGGAAAACGGTCGGTGTTCCTTGTACAAGGGCAAACCCATCGACGGGGAGTCGGCGATCTCCTATACGCTTCTCTGTGGCGTTGGTCTGGTGACGTATATAAATTCCCCGTCGATAGGCTTCCCAGTCCAACCACTGGTCGGCGAGATGTTTGTACGGCGTCCGTTGCGGTGTGAAATGTTGACCGTCTGCCCACCAACGCGTATAATGCCCGCTGGGCATGGGTTGTGCGAGCGACCACAGATACAGGGCATTGGCGTCAAATCCAATGATTTTGGCACAGGGTTTCCCACTGGGCAGAGTAGTCACATCCTTCTCATGGTAGCGGTGAAAAATAAGGCTAGGTCCGCCCACAATGTTCTCCTTCAGACATTCATGCATGTCTGCATCTTTTTGGTGAATCAGTGAGAAGTACGTAGGACACTCTTGAAAAAGATGGCGAAGCGCGAGACCGGGTAAACTCAAGCACTCTTTGAATATGTCCACATGCATTTGGCGACGAAAGAGTTGCACCATTTTTTCCGCCGCTTCGAGGAAGGGAACCACATCTAGGTTGTTATACCAGACCAGGAAATCTCGCAACGTCTTCATGCTGTGGCGGTTCCACACTTGTTGGAGTTCGATGTAGGTGGCCTCTGGCAGAGCTTCCCCTTTCAGGTCATTGTAAAACGCTTCCCGGGGTGGCAACTGGGTGTCTTCTAAGCGGTCCAGGCTCGTCATATAGGTGTAAGGAAAGTAACCTTTGGTTTGTGCACAGTCATAGGCTTTCACCCACTGATCATAACTGTGATTGGGTGCCAGGTAATTCCGCACATCCAGGAAACGAAGTGATGTGGTAGTGAGGGCCATATGGTTGTTGATCTTTTTGATCACCGACTTGAGGGTATCGGACTGCGCCAAGTAAGGGTAGAGAAATTCCTTCACCATGTTCAAGTCGTATCGCCCCGAATTGAAGCCGAGCACCGGTAACTGACCTAGGTATTGTAGGAACCGTAACTTCAATTTCGCCGCATACGGTTTCGGTAAAGGGACATCCTGCGACTGCAGAGGCTGCGACTGGGATTCCGGCTCCGACTCGGACTCGGACTCTTCATTGTCGCTGAACGCTACACCGGGTTCAGGAATGCAGTCGTCCAGCTGGGCCAGTACGTCCTCGAACTTGGCCACCAACAATTCCGTACTGGCCGCACTGACTTCCTCTAAATACTCCATCATACGGGTGATCAACTCATGGGATTCTCCCGTGGACACGAAACACACTGGAGCAGCGTCATAGCCGGGCACGTTGGTTGAAATGCTGACACTGAGGGGAATATGGCGCTGCGTCCACTGCGTTTTAGCCGAAAACATGTCCATGGGCTCCAACAGGGCCTCAAAATCATAGCATGCCCGGAAGGGAAAATAACGATCCACCTCCGGTATCATCACACCCTCATCGACCAGTTCCTGGAAAATAGTAGGTGCATTATGATACACTCCACCCGGATATACTCGCTTGACACTGTTGTCACAGATTTTCTCGTGGCGATGTAAGTCGTAAGACTTTTTAAACACACGATGGCATTGGGCACAACTGAAAGACTGAGCGTACTGGTTCATATTGTAAATGAGTGAAAAATGACTCACGCCATTGTCATCGAACACATTGACTTTCATCGTAGCAGCATACCGTTCTGTTGATCGCCGAACCAATTCAGTCACAAATGTATCCTCCTCCTCGCATCGTAATCGATAAACAAAGATATTAATATCGAACAGTCTTTCCACGTCATCCAAATTCTTAAAGGGGACTCCACGGAAGTGCCGCTTATCCACGTCTTGCTGCTCTAAATATTGTTCCCAATAGCCATCGGTCACTGTGTCACAAGCCTTGGGGTCACACTCGTCCAGATGCACGGCCAAACACCGAAACAGGTCTTTGTAGGGCCCCTTTTGCCCTCCTGTTAATGCATACAGGCCTTTTCGATGAAGCAACCACGGGGGGAGTAGTACAGGAGCACCGATCGGGTGATCTCTCATTTTCGTGACGAAAAATGTGACGTTAGTCACCATTTCCACCAACCATTGGGTATTGGGGCGTTGCAACCGGGCCCATTCCAATGGATCCAACGTAGTCAATTGGTCGATGAGTGGCTCCAGAGAAATAGCATCCGTGATGGTGAATGGCTGGTCAAACACATACGAATTATTACTGGGATAGAAATACCGCAGTTGGTCCGTGTTTTTGTGCCGTAAGATATACCCAAATGTCACATTCAATTTAAAGGCAGTACCCTGATCTTTGAAAATGTTCTCGGCGTAAGTAGGAAGATGCGCGATGTCCTCCAAGCGAAAATTGTACAAGTCCAAAAGACGACGGTCACGGTGATAACAACGGCGTATGGTGGGCCAGTGACGTTGATAAATGGCCCTGACACGCTCGTCTTCAGGCAAGACTTCAACCGGAGGTGCTGCTGGATCGTCTGGAAAATCTTCTCCACGTCTCATGCTTTTCGTCTCATACAAGCGGATAGGCAAGCAGGCAGGCAGGCAGGCAGGGAGGCAGGCAGGCAGGTCAGGTAAGTCAGATTGAATACACCCCTTTCCCTAAAAATGGACTCCTTTTATACGTTTTTCTACCATCCGCCATCTTGTACCCACCACCCACACACACACACGTTACCCAGCACCCACCACCCACATGTACCCACCACCCACATGTACCCACCACCCACATTTGTACCCACCACCCACCACCCAGCACCCACCACCCACATCTTGGTCCCACCACCCACCACCCACACACACACGCCGCAGTACCCAGCACCCACCACCCACAGTACCCAGCACCCACCACCCACATTTGTACCCACCACCCACCACCCACAACGCACCCACCACCCACATTTGTACCCACCACCCACCACCCACACACACCCCGCCATGTTAAACCCAACACCCACCACCCACAGTACCCAGTACCCACCACCCACATTTGTACCCAGCACCCACCACCCACAACGTACCCACCACCCACATTTGTACCCACCACCCACCACCCACACGCCGCCATCTTGGTCCCACCACCCACCACCCACACGCGCACACCACCAATTGTGACGTCAATACAAGTTCTGCGCATGCGCAGTGAGGCGCTATTTACTTGAAAGACGCTTTGTATACTACTCACGCGGCAATTCATAGTCACATGTATCCTTAGTCACAATAGAAGTTAAAATATAAACCAGTAGTTACGTATTATTCTTTAGTTCATACCTCCTCATAAATAGAATTTATTTTGATGCAAACAACGAAAATTGAGAGTTTAGAAAATCCAGGTCATTTACCATCCCTTGTGCTGGGGCGAAGGAAGGCAAAAAGAAAATGGCAATTTACAATTCGATTCTTAGAACCAGAAAACAGAAATTGATCGTTTTATCAATCTGAAATTTGAGGAAGACTAATTTAAAAATTAAAATGTAACGGAATAATATAATACACATGAGACAATTCTCCGATTTCATGTTGATATCGACAGCTAAACGTCGTTCAATGGTACTATATAGAAGCTACAGAATACGACTGTGTATATTTGATCGTTTTTCTAATATACTTACTAAACAACGATATCCATTTAATAAAACTTATGTTAAGAGGTGTTATGTGGTTGACATATAGTGTTCGCCGATCATTGACGAAATTCATATACCAACAGCTCTAAACAATGCATCACCTAACCCTAACCCTTCATACCTCTCAATTTCTCCTTGATTTTCTTCGCTCTTGTTTTAATATCTGACATTAATTGTTCCAGTTTTTCTCTGATGTCTGGAAGATACAACAAAAAGATAAACTTAAACGATGATTGTATTGCCGAGAAGATTAGGACACTCAAATGTGTGGTCCACGTACGGTACGGGTTGGCTTGGTATTATTGCTTTTTATTTGAGGTTTTTACCATTTTTCCCATCAAATAAAGAATATTTTGAATTGAAACTAGTGTCAGAAATATCTGCTACGCAGGAAGAACCGTTGGTTTGTTTTTCGGATCAAAAGCTGATGCAGTCTGCGTCCCAGATCAAAAAGCCATTTTCAGAGGTGACAACGAGTGAACGGTATAAGTTTTGTGGAACACATAAATTTTTCTGTATAACTACGAAAATATTTAATCTGGATTGACATATTCAGATTTTACCAATTTTCTTAGTTTTGGCAAGATATTTTTGGCGAGAAAAAAGCGATCTACTTTAGGCATATCAAAGTGCCAATGGGTAATGATGCATTTGTATTGGAGTGTCAGAGAGTGACATGCGTTTCGGAGCCCCCAGTTTAAGGAACGTGATTGTAAACAACACCGATGGATGTTATAATTCTGGAAGAAAAGCGATGTAATGAATTATAGGTGGTATGTAGGCACTTCTCTCGCATCCCTAGTACTGACTTGAATCTCAATATCTCCGACAGTATTTGACACGAAAAAATAAATTACATTTTCTTTTAATTCCGTTTACCAGGAATTTATTTTTTTATCATTAGTTGTCATCTCCTGAAACCAGACTTTTTGTTCAATTCCGTTAATGTGTACAAGGAAATGTATCGGAGTGGACTTAATTACCCAGTAGCCTATTTTGTACACACTTATACAGGACATCTGCATGACTGCATCTCATTTGATAGGAATGTACTTATAGTTCACAACTTATGGCATTCACTACTACGTAGGCATATATGTCCTAGCAGTTCCTGTCTGAGAATACGACATTCACGTATTGGCAAGCTCCAACATAACATTGTCCATTGTTGAACGCTCATAATAAGGATTATGTAAGTTCATGGAGATAAATGAAATAAACCGTCACCCAATGTGTATACCGGTACAAGTATATGAAGCACGTGATATCGTAGGAATAAGTCAAGTTTACATGTCAGCTCTGGTTAGAAATTTGTATGTCCTCTTTGATGTTTCCATTCAATCGAAAGAGATTGTTGTAATGACAACATGACCAATACCTGGATCAATAAATATTAGTATATGTTAATGGAAAGTTATATTGGGATTAACACTATATAAGTGTGTTAAATACATAAATACTAGTATGTTATCGTGATGTTAACATTGCTTAGTTAGTGACTAAGTTTGCTGAACTAGATACTCGATTGTATGCTCGATCCATACATACGTCCATCTATGTGGATTGTAGATAATATTGTACTGTGTTCTTTCTTCACACCGTCCACATCGGCGGCTATCTTATTAATCATCTCTCGAATGTCGCCCACCTGCAATATCAATCAAACTACCATGGAATCATGTACCAAAACATAGGGACCAATCACGAGGTGCATTAATGGAGTTGATCACGGTCATATTTAACAGTGAGAATGTGCTTAAACTTATTCTTGGGGTCCATCTCCAAACCATTCCTAGGCTGCCTATTGGCTGGGAGTGAATATGGAAGAATTGGAATTGGAAATGTTTGTAATTATCTAGATATGATCAAGATGACACACTCCGTAATCAGACATGCCTAACTTATTATATAATCTCACCCTTTCCATGGTTTACCAGTCAGTACCGTACGGTACCGTGTCATTCATGATTACATTCATATTTTGTATATGTATAATATTCGATTCTTTTAATGGGACTATATGATCCAACTAGAACGAAGGTCAAGGTACCTGTATACAATAACACCAGAAACTGGTGAATCACTCATGGTGACCGCGGTGTCGGACAGTCCTTGGGTATATACATTTAGTATATCTGTCTATGGGATCATAGGAATTCTGGTCCAATTACACCGTTATATGAGCTCACCGCCATTGTTTGATATCGTTATCATCTACATATTGCTGGTGACTGACATGTAGACGGAGACCAACCGCTAGCTGAAGCCATCCTGACTTTCTTTTAAGGAACTCACTTGTAGTCTTATTTTACAGAGCTGGTCTCCAGGTTTAGAATGTCCGATAGCTAAGAGTGTCCGGTTCCTATCTTCTAACCCAGCTGGGAAATTTTTCTCTACTCTAAAGATAAATGCCCGTCCTTAGGTTCTATAGAAAAGGGACACGTTTAGCCAGGACATTCTTATCCTTCACATTGATTAATTTGCGACCATTTGTGTGGCGGATAGCTCACCTGTTTGAAGAAGTCCTCCATAAACGCACCAGTGCTGTCAAAGTTGACCAGCACATCGTCCGGTAACAGGTCATCTTCATTCTGGCATTATAAACAACATAGACATTATGGAGACGGTTGAAACTAACGCAATCAGTGGTAAGGGTACCGCAACAAGCGTAATAATCGAAATTGGATGTCAAGATGCGTTTAGCATTTATATTACTGATAAAACAGAATTTCGTATAGGGCCTTTTGTCTCATTCTTTATAGCCTGATATTGAAAGGAGATGTTCGCTTTGAAATGGATTTTTCCCCCTTCAAGGTTCAAGGTTCAAGGTTCTTTATTTGCTGATCACAGCGCCCGTTATCGAGCAGATATACAATCAAGCGAAGATAATTAAGTATATATACATATAGAATAACCTAGTTGATTAGAAATAATTTGATTTACAGAAAAATAACAGTCGTGATACAAGGAACAATAATGCCAGGAGCAGCGATTTCGCTGGCATTTTACAATAAATTATGATCTTACTGACTAGTATCTGTTTGTAACACTAAAAACGTATATTAGCTAACATCTGTTATTCCTGTACCAGTAACACATTTGTCATGTTTAGATGCCGAACCATCAATCATATTGCTACGTGCGCTCATACAATCATGAACAAACTTACCTAAATTTTTCACAATAATTGGATCCTCGCACGATAAGAGCCAAATAAATTTGTTTGAAATATCGAGTTGAGAAAAGTTGGCATTCATGCTATCACATTTAAATAGAAATATGTCCCGAAAATTATCATATTTATTACATTCCATTAAAAAATGGAATTCATCTTCAACCTTACCAGCATTGCAAAGAGTACATAAACGCTTATCTGCTGGTACTTTGGCAAATCTACCTTTCTCAATCTGAAGGTCATGGCTACTTGTTCGTAGCTTACATAAGTCACTGCGATGATCTCGATTCAGAATAGATAAGTAAGGTTCCAACACAAAATTTAGCTTGAAGGTTCTATATGTTCTGAGTTTGTTACCATACGCTACGTTGGGACGGTCGGTAAACAGTTGTTCATTCCACCAGTTACAAAATACAGAAGAGAAACTTCTTGCAGCTTTGGAAACTAAGCTACCAACAGGTAAACTTTTTTTCTGTTCGTATAAATGACTTAGATTTAAGAATGACAATATACATTTAATACCCGTTACCCAGGTCTTTTTTCCTTGGGTGTCCAATTTGATAGAAAAATCAAAAGCTTTCTTTAATAACGTATCATCAGGCATTTCAAATAAGCGACGCCAGTATTTAAGCATTGAACAAATAACATCAATTAGCATAGGACGTCGACCGAGTTCACCTAACACAGCACAATTTGTACATTTGGAGTTGACCCCAGAATGTATTTACAGTACTTCAAGTTAAGTCTTTCAAGTGGTTCATTCTTAATATAGTTATCTAAAAATGATTTTTTACTCAATTTTGTAACAATGGATGATCCCCATATTTCTGAACAGTAGAGTAAAATAGGCTTAATAGTATGATCAAATATATGCAAAGAAGTGGAGATTCCAGGAGGGTTACATGAAAAACATTTTCGAATTTTGAAGAATGCCTTAGATGCCTTGCCATTCAGTTGAACTTTGGCCAATTTCCAAGTTCCAGATGGGTTAAATGTAATTCCTAAATATGTGTACGACTGTACTGTTTCTATTTGGGCATCACCAAGACAGAATGATTTTGGAGATGTTCCACTTTTACAGTTAAATATCATACATTTAGTTTTAGCTATGTTCACTTCCAGACTCCATTTATCACAGTATAATTGTAGTTTATCAAGGGATAGTTGTAAACCTTCCTTACTGTCAGACAATAGCACAACATCATCTGCATACAATAAACAATTGAGGGGTGTGGTCCCAAGGAATACTGGGTCACATGAATTATCAAATATGGATGGTAGATCATTAATGAAAATTTTAAAAAGATTTGGGCTTAAATTGTCGCCCTGACGAACACCAGTGAATGATTGAAAACAGTTTGTCAGTGCACCAGCAACCTTTACACATAGCATATTGTTATTATACATATCTTTTAAAATCTTGTAAAATTGTCCACCTATACCGATCGACTGCAGTTTGTAAAAAAGACCCGTATGCCAAACCTTGTCAAATGCTTTCGAGAAATCAACGAAGCAAGCGTACATTGGTTTGTGTTCAACCTGTTGGTATGAATCTACCAATGTTTTCAAAACAAACATATGATCAGAGGTCCTCGCACCTTTAGTAAAGCCCAATTGTTCTTTTCTAATGATATCGCGAGAGGAGAGAAAATTTTCCAACCTGTTATTAAGAACTGAGTTGAATAGTTTGCCAATATTACTGGTTATAGTAATTCCTCGATAATTGGAAGGGTTTTTCTTAGTACCAGACTTGTGAATAGGAGAGATGTAACCTTCACTCCAGCATCGGGGATAAACCGCATTGGAGTAAGTAAGGTTAAATAGTTTTTGAATGCATGAACCAAGACTGGTATAGCCATATTTCAGCATTTCGTTACAGATACCATCTAGGCCACATGCTTTTTTGTGTTTTGAGTCCTTTAATTGCCTTACTAATTTCATTTTCTTTTATTCTATAGTCTAACTCACTGAAATTAGTTTGCTGTTCTAGATGTTGTAAATTTGTATCAATGAAATTCTCAGTTGAACTGAATTTACTTTTTACATTTAATTTCTCAAAATGTTTTAACCATTCATCTGGTGATACATTTTCTGTATCTTCCTTTTTTGGATTGTCATTCTCTTTAAGTTCTTCCAATATTTTCCAAAATTCTTTCGGCTTATCGTCGACTAAATTGTCTAGATTGTTAATAAGTCTGTTTCTATATTTTCTCCTTTTATATTTCCTTGCTTTTCTAAGATCTTTTAGAGATTTAAAGTACGAAGATCTAACACATGGTACCTTTGGATATATAGATAATAGATACGCTTTGTACTTTGTGCTACTTTTAAGACTTTGCAAAGTTTTATCATACCACCTTGGTTTCTTTTTAGTAATTATACGAGTTTTTCTGGCTCTATTAGACTTAATGCATTTCAAGGCTATGTTCCCAGCAGTTTTAAGGATATTGTTAAAATCATCTGCTGCACAGTCAACCTGCTCTTGGGAGTATCTGTTTTCAAGAAATTTATCAATAGCATTTTGAACTGGATGCGAACATAAAGCATCTTGGTATTTGTGAAGTGAGTCCTCTGACCATATGTATCTAGAAGGCATAGGCTTTAGGTCATTCTTCAACATTTTTATATGATAATTTACGCGTAGCATAAATGATAATTGACAGTGATCGGACAGATAACCTGTAAACCTGTGTACATGAAAATACGATATTAATTTTAGCAAAGTATCTGATACGACAGTATAATCTACAACACTGCTGCCACCTGGTTGATGACAGGTGAAGTGTCCAATTGTGTCACCGACTGTTCTGCAGTTTAAAAGTCTCATCTGTGCGGATATGCACAGATCTAGTAGTTGTTTGCCACGTTGATCCTGTATCTTATCACAGTTGTAACGACGTAAAGTTGCATCATCTTCGACATAAGTGTCGTATAGGGGCAGATGATTAGAATCATCATTAGACACAGAGTCAAGGCCCGAACCTGTGCGGGCATTTAAATCACCAGTAAGTATCACGTATCCCAAATTTGATAGTCTAGCTATATCCGACTCAATCATTTGTATAATACTAATATCAGATATTGGACAAAAAGGAGAATTCTCAGGAGGGATATAAGCAAAACATAGATATACATTTTTATCTAGACCAAAATTGTCAGCATTGAGCTCAAGCCATATATAGTGATTAGTTGTATGTTCCAAAAAGCGAATACTTGATCGAAGGTCATCTCTAACGTAAATGGCTAATCCACCACGATGTATGTTAGACGTTCGTCGTTTAGGACCAATGAGTGGTACTACCCGATATCCGGGAATGTCTAAGTCATGATCAGGACCAGTATGTGTTTCAGAGAGACCTATAATATGATAGTCATTGATACATTTGATGAAATCTGGATCGTTTAATTTATTGAATTCTTTTGAAATTAACCCGTGAACATTCCAACTCGTCACTTTTAGTTGGTTTATATTTATCAATGGTGAGGTTCCATTGTTGGAACTTGAAGATTTAAGTGGGACACACATAGTTAGTTTTTCATGTAAGTTTGATGGTGATGAATTACACCTATAAAAATGATATTATTAAATCAGTTAGTAATACTGATAATTGTATCTATTACTCCAGAAGTTGCCATATTCGGGTTTTTGGGTAGATCCATATGAAGACTTTCCCCAGTCTTTAACAGAGTAATCTGTATCATGACGATCGTTGCTTGCCTCTTGTTGGGCGTAGATACCAGATGGTCGTCTATGACCGCGCTGGCCAGAGTATCCCAATGATACGTTGTTGTAATATTCGTCATTCATTCTAAAGGAATCATATTCCGTATCTTGATCATAAACATTCTGACGAAGGCTTGGGCGACTAGGAAGCCTCTTCTGGCGTTGATTTTTACGTTGGACTTTTCCAGGTGAAAATCCTTTGATGTTAAGAGCAGCATGGATAACACTGCGAAAGTTCATCGCCAGAAGACTGCTGCCTTTCGCGGTTAAGTGAACCCCATCTGAAGCCATACATCTCTCAATGGGCTGGTCCTCGTGTCTCAAGTTGGTGTTTCCCACAAACAATATCGCTTTGTTGGACAGAAACTGATGCTGAATCAAGATGTTACACTCATGCATCTTTCCATTGAGGACCATATCATCAGTACGGCTAAGACCAAGGGAAATAATGATCTCGGGCTTCTTCAACACGTTGTTAATTTTGTTAACAAGTTGCTGCATTTTCAGTACGCATTCTTGAGAACTGAGGTTTTTGACATCATTTGTGAAGAGATGTAGGAGGACACACTGATATGATGATTGTTTGGGTATGGAATCCAAAGTAGAACTGGCTTCCTCTATGGTGAAGGCTATCTTTTTGTCTACTGTACATTGCGTAGATAGTCTATGGACATCAATGTTATGCAAATGAGAATTCCCCAAGAGGAGCACTTTCTCTTGACGTTGTTCCATAGGTTGATTCACAAAATCATGTCGAGCTCCTCTACTATTCTCGGTGCCAGTGTAGTCCGACATATATTCATCCGGTTTCCCACTAGTAGACCTACTAGATTGGTCGGCTAAAGGATCGTATCTATTTTGCACGATACGACTGTAACTGGGACTCCCATTACCAGGTTTTGTTGAAGCCGGGATTATCTTGCCTAGCTCAGCGCTGCGCTGGTCTATTGTCTCGCTCCAAGCCGGCCAGTAGAATTGTGACGTAATGCTCAGGTATTACCCAACTCCTTGTCAGCCATGCTCTATTGTCTCGCTCCAAGCCGGCCAGTAGAATTGTGACGTAATGCTCAGGTATTACCCAACTCCTTGTCAGCCATGCTCTATTGTCTCGCTCCAAGCCGGCCAGTAGAATTGTGACGTAATGCTCAGATATTACCCAACTCCTTGTCAGCCATGCTCTATTGTCTCGCTCCAAGCCGGCCAGTAGAATTGTGACGTAATGCTCAGGTATTACCCAACTCCTTGTCAGCCATGCTCTATAGCCCAATTCGGAAAGGGTTTTATCTCCCTTGTTCCACTAGGGGCGTGCTGGTGCAGAGAACTTCCGGTAAGTACCAAAGGCCGTCACAATTAGTTTTAGTAATAAAATATTCCATTTTTCCGAATGTACACGAATACAGGATCTATCGATTCGCGTAGAAAATATCAACAGAATAGTTTTTCAAACAAATATTCTTGAATAGTTTATCAATATATTATTCAAAAAAAATTGCGGATGCCTTTGGTAAACGTGAAACCGAGGCGATTACTTCCCGGAAGCAGCTTTTTGTACCTCTAACCCCAAAGAACGGCAGTTATTCAGGGGGAGATCAGCCACTTTCCGGAAAGGGCTATTGTCTCGCTCCAAGCCGGCCAGTAGAATTGTGACGTAATTGTGACGTAATGCTCAGGTATTCCCCAACTCCTTGTCAGCCAGGCGAGGACCGTTTAATGGGAATTTCTTGTTCATATTCCCACACAGGTACTACATATACATTTTCATGAACCAGCGAAGAATAATCAGTTATATCTGGGACGAATATTAAAGGGATATGAAACGTACCCCGACATCAAAGGCGCCGCCGCAAGCTCACGCTGAACGTATGTCTCGCCTGCCAGGTCTCGCGCTCTATGCGCGTGAGCCTTTGCATCGCCTAGTTTTCGTCACGAATTCATTCCAGATTTTACCAGATTTATAGACGTTCTTCTGCAGTAATTGGCATCAGATTATTTGATCGAGACGGGTACTATTTTGAGAGAAGAAACTTCTGAGGGATTTTCATCGAAAAGATGCATATTTTCATGACAACTATCGACCGCTCTGCGCTGCCGATAAATGAGGGGCTGGAGCGGCAAGGAAAAACTCATTTTTCCCCTTCTTTGTGTTCAAACTTCTCATTTATCTCAATTTTTGAAGTATATCTGTGCTAGTTTTTACAAAATATGCAAGCATGTCATTGACAGTACGCAAAATGTTTTAATTTTCCATTTTCGTTTTTGTAAATAATTGCTCGTGAAAATCGTAAAAATGCCAAATATGTAGAATTCTGAACAAATCTCTCAATTCTTGTACGTTTTTGTGATTGAACTACTCTTTTGGGTCATCTTTTTTTTTAGATTTTTTTTCTCTGTGGACTAGTTTTGTTTCTCGTCGTTTGCATGATGTATTCCTTTTGCCACTCTTTAAGCTGTAAAGGATTTTTTTTGGTCACCAATCTTGGCCTAAATTCAGTTGACTGGCGTTCACGTTAATGGAGCCTTGTTGACAAGCATGTGTATTCGCCCAGCATTGACCAGCGAAACAGGGCGGGACTCGCAGCGAAGCACACGTGACGGTCTTTTGCGCACGAAAGCCAATCAGTGACGAGGCGTACTAATTAACCAATCACTAATCACTCATTAACATATCAATTAGCGAGACAAACCCTAGTTCAAAGAGAGGAGCCGCATTTCATATCCCTCTATACTCGTCCCAGGTTATATTAATATATAAACAGGACTCTCTGACAAAAGTTCAGAGAACAATAAGTAAGGAAGTAACTGAAAAAAATCTCACACCCTCCGCTCTGGGCACAGGAGTTCGTTACCGCTGGTTAATTGGCTAATTAGGCTACTACAGTGGGCCTGAAGTAGGGAATAAATTTATTCCATACCTCGACCCCCCCCTCTGTAATCAACCTAATTAACCAATTAACAACGGTAACGAGCCCCTGTGGCTCTGGGCGCCAGTCATTCATGATGTACGATATTCAATTTGAACCGTACTACTTTGAATACGTCAGCAACTGGTGACCGCCCATCCTTCCCGCCACTCAGAGGAACTGATGTGGTTATCCATTGCAAGTCTCTTGACACATCGATACTGTATACCAAGTTTCGTATAGAATTACCACTTAAATGGTATCAGAGATACATCATTAAGGATTTTGCATAAATTATACAGATGGCCGCCAAGGTTTCCACCCAAGCAGGCAAACTGGTTTGGTCAATTCCTTTAAAGTTTCTCGATGTATCGATGATTTATACCAATTTCCACACTGAACAGCGAAATGGTATCCGAGGTACACGGTTTCGCATAATAAAGATGGCCGCCAAAGTTTCCATCCAAGCGGACATGAACATGTGGATGTGCACGGCAAGTTTGGTGCGCCTAGGGTAAGTCATTCTAAAGATATCTTGGTGCTGAGAAAGCTGTGACATTTTCGCATAAATGAAAGATGGCCGCCAAAGTTTCCAACCAATCGGGTTCAGATTCATTATGGTTCTGGGTCACGAGCATATGGATGTGCATTGCCAGTTTGGTGTGCCTAGGGTATAAGTCGTTCTAAAGATATCTTGATAACGAGAAAGCTGTGACGTTTTCGCATAAATGAAAGATGGCCGCCAAAGTTTCCGACCAATCGGGTCCAGATTCAATAGGGTTTTGGGTCACGCGCATATGGATGTGCACTGCAAGTTTGGTGTGCCTAGGATAAGTCGTTCTAAAGATATCTTGATAACGAAAAAGCTGTGACGGACGAACGGACGGACGGACAGACAGACGGAACAGTGGAGGATATTAACTATCGGTATGTCTCCACCACAGTTCTGTGTTAGGCCTACGTACATGTAGGTCAAAGCAAATAAACCCTCTCAAGTTGAAGACATCATTGTGTGAATGCACTGTACGGGTATGTTAGATACGTCATTGAATAGATTCAAGATTTTATTGTACGAACACCAGATATGGCAGAGTACAAGAGTAAATAAAATCAGTAGAACAGTAAAATACTGAAATGCAAAACAGAAGCACATGTAATCTATATACATGAACGCGTATATCTGAACGTGAATATAGCTTTGGTAAAGAACAGTCACTAGCTATCATTTCTGTACCATTTCAGGAGTGTTGAACACACTGTATTAATTATTGTTGGACTATCACGGCATGACATTATGAAAATAAATTTATCAGCAGTTGTTAATTTCATGAAAGCCGGATATTCTCTTACCACATACTGAAATAGTACATATCGACTATCTGCAAATTTTTTGCAGGACATTACAAAATGCATTTCCGCACTGGATATGGGAACGGGTGGCGGCGGGTGGATTGTCATAGGTGTATACTAGGCCTTATAACATCACCCCGATTTAATGAGTTTGATTCGGTTCAATCTGTTCAAATCATATCGATATCAGTCATAGGGTATTATACCAATCATAAGATATTATGGTAACGGCTGACCTGTTTTGTGGCTAATATACTTTACAGCTTGACAACTTCAAATCTGGCGAAAAACGCAATAGGGGCCTGTTGAGGTGATGTGAGTGCAAACTTACTGCCGCCTTTAGATCAGCCATCCTGTCCTTCGGCATCACGTTCCCACTGCTTGGGCTGGTCCACTATACAGGCGTTATATTGAGAATATATGTTGGTTAGTCCAAAAGAACGTACAGCCTAAAAAGTAGAGTGAGCGAGTGATTGAATATGTAGTTGATGGTCACCCATGACTTAACTTGTAAGAAGTCAGTGCTCAAAAAATATTTGTAACAGCCTTCAACCCGGAACAAGAGAAATATGAGCATGCTGTGACCATGATGACGTACATGTATATTACTGGTACAGATATGTGTGTTAATGTCTAAAAATATGTACCGTTACGTTACATATCATACATATTGTCATCAGATTGGCATTCTTCTCAAATGATGTCTTCGTAGTCCGAGTATGCGTATTCCTGCTGTGAAAGGAAAGAAGGTTCGTGTAAACTTGCACAGTTCAATTTTCGTTTTTGGTTTCTCCAGATAAAAAATTTAAATTTGACAGTCAATTTTAAATTTTCGTTTTTTTTTGTAATTTCAAAATAAAAAATTGTAATTTAACCGTAAATTTTCAATTTTCGTTTTTGTTTTGGTTTCTCAAAATCAAAAATTGAAATTTGCCAATTTCGTTTTACTTCACGCAAAAATGAAAAATCAAATATTGAAAATTGCCTCAAGTTGTTCGCTTTTCGTTTTTTTTGATTTTAACTTAGACGTATCAACGATAAGTGCCCACGGGCAAGGGTTATATGGTGTCACTTACGGTACGACAAGTAGGATAGAAACACAAATCGGGTCGTATAGAAGGTGCCGACACAGCGGGGTTTAGCGTATTAACCACGGAGATTAAAGCTGGCTCGACCATGTCTGCCGTTGATTCGGTAGCATTCGATTTCACGAGCATGCGTGCCATGGACTTGTGCCAGTCTGCTGTCGACCTGTTTGAGCGTTGTGTCTTCGAAGTGGCTATTAACCTCCCGTTGCGTTGATCACCATCAGGCGATCTGAGCCATTGTCTGGTCGTAGAACTGCATGAAGTTTGTGTAAAAACGTTTTGAAGTTTTGAAAAGACTTGGACCGCTTGAATTACTTATTATATTTTATCAACAAGTATGAGGCGCCGTTTGTGACAATATTGTCAACGACAAATATATAGAGTTAAAACCAAAATATAAAGTCGCCGTTTGTGACAATATTGTCAACGACAAATATATAGAGGTGAAACCAAAATATAAAGTCGCCGTTTGTGACAATATTGTCAAACACAAATATATAGTTAAAACCTTTGTAAATATATATAAAACGATATAAATAGGGCCTATATATAAAGTTATTTTTTTTTAATTTTTATAAATATTTTTTGAACATAAATAACGATAGGAAGTTAAGACGTTAAATTTAACGTAAATATAAAGTACACGAACTTGTAAAGTGTACATGTAAACCGGATATGACCAAAGGAAGCTGCGCAATCGATGTGCGCGCGAGTAATACTGGTTAATCAAAACTGCAACTGGGTTCTGAAGCGAAACTATGACAGCGGTGAAAGCCACTCGCATGTCACGGATGTGTCGAATCAAACAATAAGATCACGTACCTCAACATATATCAGTTCACTGCCATAGTGATTTAGTAAAGGCCTATTCCAATTTTCAACAATTACTGTTATCATTTACAATCGTACTTCAGAGTTATCACATCAATTAGATATAAATACATCTACTTATAAATCACCATAAGGTATCCTAGCCTGCAGCCAATATCACGGCCTGCCCCTTTGATGTTCAATCTGCGATTCCGTCGGCCAAGTCGCTGGTTGCTATTTGCCGCATAGAAACATCAACAGAAGTTGAAATAAAACATGAAAATAACGATATATTAATTATGCGCAACACAAATATTAGGCAATTTGAAATCATACTGAATATGAGCATATTTCATTGACTAGAATATAGCCTAGTTATAGGATTTGGAATTATATTGTCGTTTTGTATCATTTATCGTTTTTCGATAATTTCCGCATTTCCAAACAAGACAAAAATTAGCAGGGAATTTGGTATAAGTACAGCGAATGTGGAAACTAATGGCTCATGAGGAACACTACATTGGCCTTTTTCACTTTTGCGCTGCCTCGAAGCTGTTACTAGTAACTGAGGAATCAGTCGAAGCCGTTTTACCCCTGCGTGCTAATCGCTAATTGATCTTCAATACGTGTGTATTGAAGAGCACTTCTGGCCCGATGGGTTCTTGATGGGCATCGGTGTTAACCCTATTATATACGGTGACGAGTGAGTGAATAGGGTTTAACGTCGCTTTCAACATTTTTCAGCTATATCACGACGGGGAAGGGAAGGGAGGGGAGTGGAAGGGGCGGGGGTATACCTACTTGTAAGAGAGCAGATCTAATGTTGACATTTTATACTGCTGTCCCACCGAAATATCATGCCGTAGGCAGACATGACACCCCACTCAGTCACGTTATACTGACACCGAGCGAACCAGTCCTTGTTCTATCCTCTCAATACTGAGCGTGAGCGAGGAAGCAACAAGTTCCATTTTTCAAGTCTTTGGTATGACCCGGCCAGGGATTGAACCCAGTAATTACGATCAAATTACGTTATACTAACTTAAAACCTAAAAAGTTTGAGATCAAGTAAGCGTATCATGCTATAATAAATGATCTCCTTAATGAAAACGAGGAACGGTGAACGCAACAGTACAATCCACACTGGTGGTTCCCACAGTAGGTGCCATTGTTCTTTCATAATTTGAGAACGGTACGTTTGATGATACAAGCATTGTGCAACCGGTTCCTCATGAGCCATTAGTTTCCACATTCGCTGTACTTATACCAAATTCCCTGCTAATTTTTGTCTTGTTTGAAAATGCGGAAATTATCGAAAAACGATAAATGATACAAAACGACAATATAATTCCAAATCCTATAACTAGGCTATGAATGGTCATATTCTAGTCAATGAAATATGCTCATATTCAGTATGATTTCAAATTGCCTAATATTTGTGTTGCGCATAATTAATATATCGTTATTTTCATGTTTTATTTCAACTTCTGTTGATGTTTCTATGCGGCAAATAGCAACCAGCGACTTGGCGGACGGAATCGCAGATTGAACATCAAAGGGGCAGGCCGTGATATTGGCTGCAGGCTAGGATACCTTATGGTGATTTATAAGTAGATGTATTTATATCTAATTGATGTGATAACTCTGAAGTACGATTGTAAATGATAACAGTAATTGTTGAAAATTGAAATAGGCCTTTACTAAATCACTATGGCAGTGAACTGATATATGTTCAGGTACGTGATCTTATTGTTTGATTCGACACATCTGTGACATGCGAGTGGCTTTCACCGCTGTCATAGTTTCGCTTCAGAACTCAGTTGCAGTTTTGATTAACCAGTATTACTCGCGCGCACATCGATTGCGCAGCTTCCTTTGGGCATATCCGGTTTACATGTACACTTTATTTAAGTTTGTTCGTGTACTTTATATTTACGTTAAATTTAACGTCTTAACTTCCTATCGTTATTTATGTTCAAAAAATATTTATAAAAATTTTAAAAAAACAAACTTTATATATAGGCCCTATTTATATCGTTTTATATATATTTACAAAGGTTTTAACTATATATTTGTGTTTGATAATATTGTCACAAACGGCGACTTTATATTTTGGTTTTACCTCTATATATTTGTCGTTGACAATATTGTCACAAACGGCGACTTTATATTTTGGTTTTAACTCTATATATTTGTCGTTGACAATATTGTCACAAACGGCGCCTCATAAACAAGAGACGTTCTATGAGTAGGAAAAATTGCCTCCTTCCGATTTTACCTCCATGGTTCCACTAAAACGAGATGCCTGGAGCCTGGCATTCACACTGGGTTAGTATAGGCTGACTGCGCATATGCACGAAGCTGCCGGCCCACCAGACACACCCCATACATCCGACTGTCGCCAGCCGGTGAAACGGTGGTCAGCCACCCGGTGAGGTTATTTTCGCCAGACATGTAAGATGGTGTTAGAAATGTGGATGTCTTTCTTCTGAGATTTTGGGCAATATTAATGGATATTCATTCATGGGAAATAACAGTCGTCATTTTAATCGCTCGGTTACGTAGCAGAACGCATTGTAATAAAAGATACGTATCTTACGAACACGGAGAGCGATGCTGTTCTCGAGCGAAGTTGATTGATGATTGATTTATTGACTTTTAAGGGCCGCTTCCCTTACGGATTTCGCGGCCCACCAAATAGATTACATAGGTATTTACATGTGTATTCTTGACTGGAATATATTATGTCTATACTTTATATAATAACGACTATTTACAAGGTAAAGTTCTATGTACATGGAGTAGTGGAAAAGGAGTAAGTAGTATACAATGAGTAAAACGGAAGGCTAGCGCGTCACTGCGCATGCGCGAAGTGAATTTTTGGGTTGCCATAGGGGGGGTTCGCATACGTGAGTTAATTTTTTTTTAATGTGAGTGGGTGGGTTTAAAATGGCGGCCGTTTGACGTCCGCCATTTTGAACCCACCCACTCACTCGGTTGCACTGATTGACCTGGGATGTGAGTGGGTGGGTTTAAAATGGCGGACTTTCTTTGTCCGCCATTTTGAACCCACCCACTCACGGGGGTGATTGAGTGCTATGTGAGTGGGTGGGTTTAAAATGGCGGACGTTTGACGTCCGCCATTTTGAACCCACCCACTCACTCGGTTGCACTGATTGACCTGGGATGTGAGTGGGTGGGTTTAAAATGGCGGACTTTCTGGGTCCGCCATGGGAAAACGTATAAAAGCAGTCGATTTTTAGGGCAAGGGGTGTATTCAATTGCACTACTTTGTCGAGCACTCTGACTTACCTGACCTGACCAGCCAGCCTGCCTGTTTCACCTCTAGTCTGCTTCACCTCTAGCCAGCCAGCCAGTCAGCCAGCCAGTCATCCAGTCAGCTTGCCTGTGTTGTATGGTTTGTGAACCTTTTAACTCACGTATGCGAACCCCCCCTATGGCAACCCAAAAATTCACTTCGCGCATGCGCAGTGACGCGCTAGCCTTCCGTTTTACTCATTGTATACTACTGGAGTATATACAAAAGTAAACAAGTATTAAATAGTAATTGGCAGTTATTTTATAGTTCCATTGTTCTCTGCATTATTATTTTTAGTTCTTTTCTGCCCCACCGCCGGCCAGGAAAAACCCCGGTATAGTACTTTGTCGCCATACTCGAGGAAACCTGCACCCCATCCCAATGCGGCACGGCTCACCCAAATGGGGCTTTGGGTATTTATCGTCAGTTCTTTTGGTTTGTTGAGATCGTAAGCGGGTAGATATATCGGTGCTATTCCTCTGGTCCAGAATCTGTTGGTTTTCTAGTGTTTGTTGTTCATTTTTCCTTTAATAGTGACTTGGTAGCTTCTGTTAGGTCAGTTCGTCGGTGTTGTTGTTTGTCATCTCCTGGTGCACTGTTTTCTGTTTTTGGGGCGTTTCTTCTTTTCTGTTTTTTTTAATTTTATTTTCCCTGGTTTCCGTCTTGTTTTCAGTGATGTCTGTTCCTCATGGCTCCCAGTATGGCCCTTCGCATAGACCGGTAGAACAGCTCCTGGCCTAAATGGTTTAGGTGGACTCCGTCGTGGATTAGGATTTGTTTTTTGTTTTTGGGGGTGGATCATTCCCCGGTGTTTCCAAAAAGTGGCCATTGTGTTTTTACTTAGTAGTTGGTTCAGTTTTTGAATTTTGCTGTTGTAGGAATGGACCGAAATGTGCCGAGTTACCTGATGGAATACCAGCTGACTGATGTAGATCCTCGGAATTTTGAATTTTGTCTGGAGTTCACCTGTCAGGGCCATGATGTCGAAGTAAATTGCCGATTCGTTTTTGTAAGAGTCGGCATCATTTCCTCCAATATGGAGGATGAGTAGGTCAGGATTTGTCTCCCGTAGGAGGTTTTCCAGTTTGTTCGAGTTTCGTAGGGTCCCGACTCTGGCCCCGCCAATACCAAAGAATCGAATGTCCTGGCCTGTGCCAAAGTCTAGCCTAGAGCCCGGGACTTGTTTTCGAAGGATGCTGCTCTCCAGTCTATGGACGTAACTTGAGCCGACAATGATGATTTTCATCTTGTTCATTTCCATTTCTGAAAGTATAAAATGAAAAGTGTGTAGTTTTCATTTTTGTGAGTGACATTTTTTGTGTGCGTGGTTGTTTCTTGGACGTGTGCTAGTGATTTATGTCCTTGATCGTTGAATTGGTAACGGCCTTAAGCTTTTAGAGACGAATGTGGTTACCGGCCCACACGGAACATGGTATCTCCGGTGCCCACATTGCCTATTTTATTGCGAAAGAGAGATTTTTGGCCAATATTGTCGCAGGGATGTTGATTGGTCTTGGCCTCTGATTTTTGAGACTAATGTGGCGACCGGCCCACACGGAACATGGTATCTCCGGTGCCCACATTGCCTATATTTTATTTCGAAAAAGAGATTTTTTGGCCAGTATAGTCGCAGGGATGTTGATTGGTCTTGGCCTCCGATTTTTGAGACTAATGTGGCAACCGGCCCACACGGAACATGGTATCTCCGGTGCCCACATTGCCTATATTTTATTCCAAAAGAGAAATTTTGGCCAATGCTGACATTGTTAGTTAGTGGTGCGCATGCACGGGGGTAGTTTTATATACTGGAGTAATAGCCAGCAGTTTTGATAAAGTTTATTAAGGACTTGAATACCTGTTTTCTAATGGGGAGCTTAGGGTGTAATATCGCTGGTAATGTTAAGGGAGTGTCGAATTTTTTTAGGTCGTTTCTAAGTGCCTCGCGTTGTGGGTAGTGTTCAGGGCATTCAAGTAGGACATGTTCTATTGTTTCTTCTACATTGTTGCATGCGGTGCAAAGTGGTGAGGTGTTTTTCAGAAGCATGGACAGATGTGATTTAAGTCCGGTTTTGCCTAGTCTTAGTCTCGTGATGATGCGGTCATCACGCTTATTGTCTAACTGGAATCCCTGGACTTGTCTTTTCTCTCCACCAAGAACCTTATGTAACCATCGTCCACGTTCTTCTTCGTTCCATTCCTTTTGCCACTTGCTATCTATTTTGCGTCTAATGATAGCGTTGAGTTCCTTATATCCTAATCCTATTGTCACATCGTGTGTAGTTTTTGCAAGACTGTCTTTGGCAGTTTGGTCGGCTGCTTCGTTACCTCTGATGTTCACATGCGCGGGGACCCAAGCTAAAATGGCGTCTATACCCTCGTTGTGTATTTGTGTACAGATATATTCTATTTTGTGTATGAGATCAGGTCTACTGTTTGATATAGAATTTTCAATGGATGTGAGTCCACTAAGGGAATCGCTGAGTATCACAGCACGGATTGGTTTGTGCTCGATGATCCATTCGAGAGCTTTAATAATAGCAATCAGTTCACTAGTGTATACAGACATATTGTCTGGAAGTTTGAAACCATTTTGAATGTTGAGCTCAGGTATAACAAAAGCTGATCCTGTGTTATTACTTGTGTTTTTCGATCCGTCTGTATATATTTTTAGGTAATTTTTCCAGTTTTGGTTGATATATTCAAGGGTGGTGGCTCTTATAAAGTCTGGGTTGTCCTTCTTTGAGATGTAGTCGTGTATACTTGTGTCCACGTGGGGCGAAGTTTCGAGCGAAGTTTCGTTTTCAAGCTGTATTTATCGCTAATTACTGACACTTATCGATACATATTATCATGCTTAATTAATCCCTATTCAATGCTCTTTGTATGTCACCCAAACTTCTATGGATTTAATTGGCGTAAGCATTGATATTAATTAAAAAGTCACACCGTGTGAATTCACACCGTGACTACGGTGAACAGCACGAACATGCTACGCACTTTTCTTGATGCTGTTCACGGTAACCTGGATAGATGCATATGGTGTGACTTTTCCCAATAATATCAATACTTACGCGAATTAAATTCATTGAAGTTTGGGTGACATACAAAGAGCATTGAATAAGGAATAATTACGCATGATAATCTGTACCGATTAGTGTCAGTTATTAGCAATACGAACAACTTTGAAACGAAACTTCGCTCGAAAACAGCATCGCTCTCCATGTTCGTATGATATCTTTAAGCAGCGTTCTGCTGCGTAACCGAACGATTAAAATGACGACTATTATTTCTCATGAATGAATATCCATTTAATATTGCCCATAACCTCACAAGACATGTGAAAGGAATCCAAACTGCTAACGCCACCTCACATGTATGGCGAAAATAGCCTCACCCGCTGACTACCGTTTCACCGACTGGCGATGGTAGGATGTTTAGGGAGGTGAGACAGGGCTGGGCAGATGGTATATCCCGCTGTTCTCATTGATGATTGGCACTGGGGCTTTAGCCGATCAGGACACAGTCTTGGATTTTTCTAGCTCTAAAATTAGATGTTAGAGCGCTTTTAAGCGAACAGCATTCGGTCACACAATCGCTATTGATGATTGTTTTTAAATATTGTGCTTATAAGGATACCAACAAAATATGTAATACCAATAAGAATTTAGCACCGCGCTGATGGGCCACGAAAGAATCACACAATCGTCACGATGGACGCCGGACGTCTGAATGCTTCAACGCTTCAAGAACGTCCAGACGCCCTTCAATGCTAAGCGTCAAAAATGCTTCAACACTTAAGTGCGGGTGTTAAACGCTTCAACGCATCCACAGGCCCTCAAAACAAGAGTTTTTTGGGGGGTTGTGGGTGGTGGTATTAGAGTAAAGTGTTGAAATATGGAGTCTCTATACATAACCCCATGCTTTATATAAAAATACACCAGGGACATGTCAAACGCACTTTGGGTGAAACGAGAATAAACGGTTCACCTCCAAACAAAATACACCAGCTTATTCTACAAGTGTTACTCTATATATTCACGTCGTCAAATTAGTAAATTTGTGCAATTTTATACCTTTGTAACAGGGGTTTGTTACGATATAAATGTAACGCAGAGTCTCCGATGTAAATCCAGATATGAAGGTGTTTATCCACAAATAAGCAGCCAAACATAAAATATACACGACAATCGGTTTTCCAGATACAGTAAGTTTGGGAATCCAAAACTATCAAAACGCAGTGTCCGTACTGAGTTTGGTTATCCAGAAAACTCCACATAATGACAGAACGTTCAAGTTTTATACGAAGATATGACAATGAACCAACATGGCAGATGGACACAGAAACAAGACATAGAACTAGAAATACAAGTTTGACCAAACATATAGGTAAGAATATAAAAGAAGCTATTAAATAAGACAGTACTAAAACATGTGTGCGATCCACATATCCGTTCAACAATCAGATCTCACGCAGGGTTTTCCTCTTAGTGGTCTAGCATTACTCTTTTGTCAGCCGGTTAATTGCAATTAACAAAAGACGCATCAGTTCTCCGGTATATGGTTCAGTATAATTGTTAGCTAAAGAGAAAACCGTAAAAGTGAAGTTATGGCAGGAAATATGATAAGTTACAGAATTATGATATAAGTTGAATTAAAGTTTAATAAGAAATGTTGAATAAATAAAGGTAGTTGAAGCTCTGTTACAATTACCCTCCGCTTCCGAAAAATGATGACTCCCGGCATCAAAACAGCAGAAGTAACAAGCATGAATCCAAAACAAATATCATCAAAATACTTTCATAGAAGAAACTCGAATATCATCTTGTCGGATTTATAATGTTCATTGTGATGAGAATGCCAGACTGATGCGATACGTGTGCTGATGTGGAGTGTCTTTGGGTATCAAACTGGACATAGGAAGATGAGGTGATGGCATGTTCAACCGTCGACCAGAGAGATCTGACAAAATCAGTCTGCCATTAAGACGATGCACAGTTTTGATATGGTTATATAGAGCACTGATCGGCTCAGTTGTTTTATACACAGAAGTGCCCATTAAATCTTCCATATCAAGCGAACCGATCATGTGGGCATGAATTGTTCTAACGCGCACAAATTCGGGGAAGTTGTCGATTGTCGGCATCGTTGCTGGAGGCGTTACATGGAGGTTTAGCTAACCGCGGACCTGGAATGCGTGCGTCATGCGTCTTAATGTATAACACGGCATTAGAATCCAGGTCATCTTCCAAGACCCAGCTATTCCGGGTAGCACAAAGTCCTTTCCATTTGACCAAGAATGCCACTTGATGGTCTCTGGTTACCCGCCGTTTGAGCACTTTCTCAGTTACCTTTTCTTGTATTGTCGACGCATTTTCTGGAACCGTGTGGGACAAATGTTCGGGACCGGTTGCATAATCCTCACATGCTAAAAGCCCCGTTGTTTCTCCATTAGGAGATAAAAAATCAGTTTGGCTGGCAGAAGAACAGAATAACGGAAGTACAGTCACTGTACCACAGGATACCGTGGAAACCTCCAAAGTTTGAGTGTTGGCCTCCTTCATTATCGGGGTAGATGTCGTTGTTCCTTCAGATGTTGTGGCGAGTTCAGTGGGTTGATGGAGTATAGAGGGTCGTTCGTCAAGAATATCAGAATGTACACATACCTTTACCGTTTTCGCTGCCAGGCTGTCGGAATTCTTTTTCGCAATAAAGCTGTTCAACCGTTCATGATCTCGACGTCGCTGTGCTGCTGATTTCTGCCAAGTTGGTCGGAAACTCTGCTCCGGTGCAGGTTTTGTCCATGTTAGGTTTAGCTGTACAACATTGTCGTCTTGGTGCATGTTCCAAGTAAGTGTGTAGTCTTGTACGCCTAGTGTTTGAAGAACTGGCCGGAGATACTCTGGAACTATGGATTGGAGCATTGTCGAATGATGGGGTGAGCTAGCTGCGGTAGATGCAGGTACACGGGAACGAGGGAAGTCAGCTAAAAAGTGACTCCAACGGGTTAACTCCACCAAGCTGTAACAGGGGTTGTTACGATATAAATATAACACAGAGTCTCCAATGTAAATCCAGATATGAAGGTGTTTATCCACAAATAAGCAGCCAAACATAAAATATACACGACAATCGGTTTTCCAGATACAGTAAGTTTGGGAATCCAAAACTATCAAAACGCAGTGTCCGTACTGAGTTTGGTTATCCAGAAAACTCCATAATCATGATAATGACAGAACGTTCAAGTTTTATACGAAGATATGACAATGAACCAACATGGCAAATGGACACAGAAACAAGACATAGAACTAGAAATACAAGTTTGACCAAACATATAGGTAAGAATATAAAAGAAGCTATTAAATGAGACAGTACTAAAACATGTGTGCGATCCACATATCCGTTCAACAATCAGACCTCACGCAGGGTTTTCCTCTTAGTGGTCTAGCATTACTCTTTTGTCAGCCGGTTAATTGCAATTAACAAAAGACGCATCAGTTCTCCGGTATATGGTTCAGTATAATTGTTAGCTAAAGAGAAAACCGTAAAAGTGAAGTTATGGCAGGAAATATGATAAGTTACAGAATTATGATATAAGTTGAATTAAAGTTTAATAAGAAATGTTGAATAAATAAAGGTAGTTGAAGCTCTGTTACACCTTTGCCAGGTGATTCAAAATCCAACGTAACTGTCCGTTCAATCCGGCACACAGAGATGATGGCCCGCTTTTTTCTCAATTCTGATTGGTCAGCTGATCAGTGTGTGATATCTCTTGCAGGAGGCGTGTCGCGACTGGCCAATCAGAATTGAGAAAGAGGAGGGCCATCATCTCTGTGTGCCGGGTTGAACGGACAGTAAAACGCTGGATTCTGAATCTCCCGGCAAAGGTATAAATTGCACGGACCAAATTGCACAAATTCAAGAGAGCTATGATGGAAATGCTCTGACAACTCGTATATTGGTAATTGGTGAGCTGTGTCGCTGTGACAACTCGTACACTGGGGCTTGGTGAGCTGTATCGTCGTCAGATGAAAATGACGGCATTTAACACTCGTAAAGGACTTCTGTAAGGCCCGATGTCGACCCAGCATCAATACAGACAATACAGACACCATATCTTACGAAAGCCGAGAGGGGACTTCTGACTTCTGACTTCCGACTTCTGACTTCTGACTTCTGACTTCCGACTTCAGACTTAGGATTTTTTTTCTTTTATAATGCATTACATCTTAAATTATGAAGCATGGAATAACACAACACCATTATTATGGAATATTGTGCTTAAAAACCTGCTTGCATGTACTTATAATAATCAGATAACCATTGAATTTTATCTTGAGTTATGTTCTGATTATTAAAATGCGATAACTTCTATTGTAAATCGAAATACCCTATGTCACAAGTCAAAGGCGTCTCAATTACATAATATAATTGAACAAATTGATACATTACGAATAATCACATTTAATGCGCCCTTTCCACATTAATCGTCGGATAATGCTGTCTTGTCTCAGTGGCGGCGACAGGTGCACAGCACGTGGACCACCGCATGATCTCCGGTTCGTTCTCATGATCCCTCTCTTTTGTTTATAATACGGAGCGGAGTTTTCATGTATTGATAACTGATGTAAATATGATAATATGCATGGATCAAATATCCCAATAAAGGACTAATAAGCTTACATTTATGATAATTTATGGTCATTAACACTTAAAATATATTCTGGGTTAACCCTATCTGGCCTGGGCTTTTTGGGATCTGTCCAAGGGGGCATTTCGCCCTCCCCCCCCCCGTAAATATTTTAAATTCTATTCAACTGATCACAATTACTTCCAAAGCATGGTCGAATAATATAGTATGATAATTTACGCATCGATGCGACAAGGCGATGCCATTATATTTCGATGCCATTATATCGATTATTCAAATATTATTTACGATTTTCTGACACAAAAAAACTAAACCTAATTTTGTCAAGCCCAAGCCAAATCATATCATGAGATCGTACCATTACTCCCAAATATAATTAACAAATAAGATAAATATTGTTTGTATCAAGGCATTTTAGTTCTCTCTCCTCCCTTCTCCAAACTTGATTATTTTGATTTTGATTTCCGACTGCCGACTTCCGACTTCCGACTGCCGACTTCCGACTTCCGACTTTCGACATCTGACTTCCGACTTCCGACTTCCGACTTCAGAATTTTGTACATCCATTCACCCCTTGCAACTTTACCTTTACATACATGATAATAATACCTATATTTCCGTCTATGACTTTGTGCTTTGATCTTTCTGATTACTAGTATCGGCAATTTAAAAGGGAACCCCAATGTTCTAGGTCCAGTTTTAGGCCACGGTTACAGAGACATTGCGTTTGAAGTTTAAATCTGCTATGGATGGAATTTATTGCAAATGATATTTGGTGATGTCACGAAATACTCAAGATAATGAGCTAGATTATACTGGAATTGTCACAAATCTATTATAAGTCTAATCTCTTTATTTGTAATATTGCTTATTTATAGCATCATGAAAACTAGTTCTAAACAGTTCTAAGCATTTATAGAAATACGGTTCTCATATCAACAGGTTACAAAGGGCTTTATTTTGGAAATTGCACGGGTTATGATATCTTATTAAAGAATATGGAGTAACAACGGTCTATGCGTTTCATATTTATTAAAAATTCATTTCAACTAACACACCTCCTTACACAAGTTCATGGACTGCAAAGATATCAGAATCCTAAATATCCTTATTTGTCTATCTTATTAACTCACCAATACCTCATTTGCATATCAAATTTTTACCAGTAAAGTTTCTCATCAACCAGGGGAAATATTTACAAGCAAAAAAATGAACAATGGGGGCAATTTCAGAAATATATGGCAACAAAATATCTCCCCCACAGAAGTTTTAATTTTCCATTTGAGTTTCCCTTTAAGTAATCAAAATTATGAAGAGTTTTGGAGAAGGGAGGGGCGAGAACTAAAATGCCTTGATACAAACAATATTTATATTATTTGTTAATTATATTTGGAAGTAATGGTACGATCTTATGATATGATTTGGCTTGGGCTTGACAAAATTAGGTTTAGTTATTTTGTGTGTCCTAGGAAAGCAGAAAATCATAAATAATATTTGAATAATCGATAAATATAATGACATCTCCTTGTCGCATTGATGCGTAAATTATCATACTATATTATTCGATAATGCTTTGGAAGTAATTGTGATCTGTTGAATAGAATTGTGCAATTATTTTATGTAATTGAGTCGTATTTATCTGTGGCATTAGGTACATTACCTTACCACATTTTTTAAAAATATTTACGGAGTGTGGGGGGGGGGGGGCGCCCCCTGGACAGATCCCAAAAAGCACAGGCCAGATAGGGTTAACCCAGAATATATTTTAATGGATAATGACTGGTATATTTTCGACCTGAAGTTGTCAAAATTATCATAAATGTAAGCTTATTAGTCCTTTATTGGGATATTTGATCCATTCATATTATCATATTTACATCAATACATGAAAAACCCGCTGCATGTTATAAACATAATGGAGGGATCATGAGAACGAACCGGAGATCACGCGGTGGTCCACGTGCTGTGTACCTTTCGCCGCCACTGGGACAAGACAGCATTGTCCAACGATTAATGTGGAAAGGGCGCATTAAATGTGATTATTCGTAAGGTATCAAATTGTGCAATTATATTATGTAAATGAGGCGCCTTTAACTTTTGACATAGGGCATTCCTATTTACATTAGAAATCGCATTTTAATAATCAGAACATAGCTCAAGATAAACTTCAATGATTATCTGATTATTATAAGTACATGCAAGCAGGTTTTTAACTAGAATATGCCATAATAATGATACTGTGTTATTCCATGCTTCATAATTTAAGATGTAATGCATTATAAAAGGAAAAAAAGTCTGAAGTCGGAAGTCGGAAGTCAGAAGTCGGAAGTCAGAAGTCCCCTCTCGGCTTTCGTAATATCTTCTGGAACGCGCTCTTTTGTGATGCCTCGCTTCTGTATGCCTCGCGAATCCCCGTAATTAATCGAGGAATCGGGGGATTCCGATAACTGTCTTCTAAACAGGTCAAAATTATCAGTGGACTATGCGCTGAACTGCTACTACAGGTTCGAGTGATGTCACCCTGTCAGTGTGGACGAGATGTCTCGTAAATAGAAGCTGGTAAAAGTCGAGTTGGCTGTGCCTGCGCAGGACTGGACTATATCATCTGACGATAGGTTCCTCCACAGGTGCCAGGAAATCGTGCGAAGATACTGATGCTAGTAGAGAAGGGGCATCCATTGCAAGTTGATACGCCTCGTTAATCATCTTCAGCCAGGGTGCTATTATAACCAGGTTGGCTCACTGGTTATCACATTAATAAGTAAGTCGTAGTCCATGTTAAGTATATACACAATCTAGCTTACCCTAATCTAATTATCTAACTTTCACGTAATATTAATTCCAATATACACAATTATATAGCACTTCCAATTATTACAGAAACTATATGTTAGTACATATAGCAATCTACATATACAAGTGTTTACCTATATAACTTATACCTACTAACTGCCTTGGCGCTGCAAAGTGGCATGCCAAGATGAATTCTAAAAGTGAACTAACTTAATTTCATACTGACCAATATTTATATCATTGGAGTTTTAGCGAGATCTCCAGGTAGTGATTCCTAACAACCGCAAACACTGTTTTAACTATTATATAAGTAATTCTAATGTCTTGACATGTCTACCATTTATCCTGTTCATTCTACATGACATCTTCAATAACAGTAGGGAGTCTTATCTAATAACAATAAAAGATTATCTTAGCCTGAAATGACAGTCCGACTATAATTGTCTCCCGTCTTGCAACAGCTGGTCAAAACTTGTCTAACAACCCTGATTGAATGTCAACTTCAAGAGTTATGGACTAATCAAACTGTTATCAAAACATCTTATTACAAATCAATGTTCATACCCTTAAATCCTAATTCCAACATGTGTTACATAATTTGTATTAAGCGCATACCTCTACCGGTAACTAATATTTACAGCTTACATATATAGTAATGTAACTCTATATTAATAATGCTAATTCACAATAAACAAACATTAAATAACAATGGAATATAGTTGAATGACAAGTACATTGCATATGCACATGTATGCTCTGTTATACTATCATATATTTGGTAACATCAGTTATCAACGTCCAGTATAGTGATAGACATAATAGGCGTCTGAATCCCCTTGCTGGATCTGTGCAAAGTAGATAATGGCGGATGGCTCTACTGGATAGAGGAGTCCATGTTGGCGAAGTCCGAAAGTGCCGAAATCGACTATAGTTGCTGCTCACAAAGGCCAAAACGAGTATGCTCATTCCTTGTATGAATTCCGGGACCGGGCGGAAGAATGTTCTGGACCAACCCTCCGCTCCGGTGTGGGACTTTCTCTCCAAAGCGTGCCGTTCAGATATCCCTGTTCCTAAGGTGAAGACCATAAGGAAAGCCGTAAGATAGTTTTTTCACTGGACTTGACTGTAGAAAGTTCGAGTGAAAACCTAAATAACCCTCTCAGGACGACCGCAAAGGTTCCACCTGTTTGAGTTCGTGGAGGTTGTAATGCGATAGCTCGGAGTAATGGCGGATGTCCACCCTCGTGGACAAGCGTAACACCTTGGCCAGGGTTGATATGTATCTTTCGATGGCTCTAGCTGATGTTCACACTCGTGGACGGGCGTAACACCTTGACTAGCGCTGATCTGTAAACTTCACTGGTACTGATCTGAAACTTCTTTCCAGATGTAGATGGGGTAGAAATCTGTTACTACCGAAGTATAGACAGCAACGGGATGGATTCCTCGAGACCGGCGCTTGAAATCAGATCACTTCGACTGATACAATTGAGGAACCGATGAGTTGATGGCTTGCTCCACGGTCCGTGTAACCTTGCACAATTCAATTTTAGTTTTTTGTTTTTGGTTTCTCAAAATCAAAAATTGAAATTTGACCGTCAATTTTCAATTTTCGTTTTCTCAGAATCAAAAATTGAAGTTTGACATTCAATTTTCAATTTTCGTTTTTCGTTTTACTTCGCGCAAAAATGAAAATCAAATATTGAAAATTGTCTCGACTTGTCCGTTTTTCGTTTTTTGATTTTAACATTGACGCATCAATGTTAACTGCGCACGCGCAAGGCTCATGATGTCACTTTCGGTCCGCGGAGTAGTATGGAAAACGCAAATCGGATTGTTTAGGCAGGTGTGGAGCACAATATGGAAAGATATGGGAGTGTCACCACACTATAGATCCCTGGAGCCAGGCATTCGAGCTAGATTATAATGGGCCAACTGCGCATGTCCAGAAGTGAGTAGGCATTCGTGCAGTAGGTGTGAAGCATTATATGGAGAACAACACTGTTGATACACATATGAGTTTCATTAAAGTAGGGTAAAATATTAAATACGTGGGTACTCTAATCATAACCCCAAAAGGAACTTCCCGCGTCGATGCGTTGAAGCTTTTGACACCCGCACTTAAAGCGTTGAAGCGTTTTGACGCTGAACGTTGACGGGCATGTGAACGCTCCAACGATCCAGGTCCCAAAAATAGAGAATGAAGATTGGACCTGAAGCGTTGAAGCAGTCAGACGTCTGGCATCAAACGTGACGTTTGTGTGCTTGTTTGAAATGGTGGTTTACGGAACGCTGGCCATATACGGATTTCGCGGCCCATCACCACGATGCTTACTCTTATTGGTATTAAATCTTTGTTGGTATCTTTATGAATACTATATTTCAAATCAATAACAAATAGCGGTTGTGTGCAGGAATGCTGTTCGCTTTTGTAGCGCTCTAAACATCTATTTTTAGAAATGAGAAAATCTAAGACTGTGTCCTGATTGGCTCAGGCCTCAATGCCAATAACCAATGACAACTGCGGGATGCCACCTATCCAGACCTGTCTGGTGCATCTTCACAAGTCCAGGTAAATCGTGAATCCTCTCACAGGGTTTACCCGGACATTTTTGATGATTCGAGTGAGTTTTTGATCCTTGCCTCAATCTCGAACATTTCATCCCCCGAGGTTATTTTGAATTAGCATGTCCGTATCCCAAGCCGGCGGTTTTTTGCTTTGACTCTCGATGACGATTTCAGCCTGACATCAAAGTTATGCCAGCGATGTCACATCTCAAACATTGCAGCGAGTGGTTTGGCGCAATGAGCTTGCTGAGCCTGTTCCATAATTGGTTTGATTTAGAGGATACCCCTTGATCTTTGTTTTATCCAGAACTACCGTGGGCAACTAACCAAGGCAATGCATAGATACCCTAACAAATCAATCAATAAATACACTGGCTCCCGAGGATGGCCTGGTGGGCCACATGCCTCTCACGCTCCACACCTCTTATACGACACGATTTGCGTTTTCTATTCTACTCGTCATACCGGAAGTGACATCATAACCCGTCCACGTGCGAACTTAACTTTGATACGTCAAAGTTAAAATCAAAAAACGAAAAACGGACAAGTCGAGGCAATTTTCAATATTTGATTTTCATTTTTGCGTCAAGCAAAACGAAAATTGAAAATTGACTGTCAAATATCAATTTTCGTTTTTTGTTGTTGTAATCCCAGAATCAAAAATTGAAAATTGTCAAATTTCAATTTTTGATTTTGAGATTACAGAAACAAAAAACGAAAATTGAAAATTGACGGTCAAATTTTGATTTTGAGAAACCAAAAATGAAAATTGAATTGTGCAAGGTTACACGGACCCTCCAGAGGTAGGGCTGACGGAGGGACTGTAGTGGCTGTATCTGTAAACGACCACATTGCGTGATGTCTTGCACTGATGTCAGCAGTCCCAGTAAATTCCTGCAAATGCACCAAAGTTTGCAAGCTACCTGATTGTCAATGCCTGGCAAATGGCCTGAAATGCACGGTCACATGTAAGTTACAGACCTGTGATAACATGACTGATGAGGACTGCCAACAAGATCAGGATTATGATACGTCTTGACGATGACGATTGTAATGACAACCAAGATTAGTTGTACAGTGAACTACAATGACTCGTGCGAACTGTTCATTTTGTAGCTACTTGATGAAGATGAAAGATTCATTGCAGAACTGCTTGTGTCCCTCTTAATTATATCATGGTCGATTTGGAGGATACCAAACATGTGCAGGATGGTATGCAGGGAAGGTGGTAAGTGGGGGGGGGCGGTTGAAGGGATTTTACTCTGCCAAATATTCAGTGATTACACATGATGTTATTATCCAAACTATATACTGCGGTCGAGCTCTACCAAATAATGTCAAGAAATCCAAGATGGCCCTCATGATGGAATCACGATGGCATCACCATCTTAGAAGGTAATTATGGTCTTTAATTAGGTTTTTATTTTCATATCTCTTTCTAAGAACTGCAAAAATTAATAAAAATGATAGATACTACTCAGCTTTGGAAAAATAAATTACTTTCGTGAGTTTAGAGCCAAAATAACTTGGGCAAAAGATGGACTTATTAAGTTCACAAATGTGATTTTCTGGGGGCACCATGCAGCCGCCATTTTTAATTTTCCCATGAACATTTGCACCTAGAATACCGCAATTAGGCTAAACATGGCCTAAACTATTCAGTCAGGAAGTTTCAGCTTGCTAGCGGTCTTCTATACCGAAATAGCTTGGAATCTTTTAAAAAGTGCCCATGATTTCCCGCCTTGCATGGACAGGTAGGGTTACCGTTCATTGGTTGCCATATTATTCAGACTATGTTGCCACACTTACAGTACATCATCTGCTTCACTATATTAGATCAGCCATTGTGTAAAATTGGACAGGAATTGAACAGAAAGAAAGACCTGTAGCTTGATCAAGAGATCTTTCTTTGAACCTCATGGCTTTTCGTAGCTTTTGGGATGCCATCTTGGATTGACCCACTTTTTGATACTTAGCTACCACTCTGGCATGGCCAGCAGGGTTTTTTGTCACCCACAGGTATCACGCGATAAGAAAAACATCATGAAGCTTTGCCCCTCAAGATGGTACCAATAAGTCAAATTTCGGGTCCTAGCTCATGGACTAACTAGTCTGTGAGGCCCGATGTCGATCCAGCATCAACTTCCCACAATGCCAACATGTATCAAAGACCAAAAAAGTCTGTACAGGGGGGGGGGGGCCTCGACCAAGTGCACTGCAGACATTCATACTGAGGCCCCTTCCACTTCAGACGGAGGCCAAGTCCACTTCCACTTCAAACCTTCATACGGAGACCAAGTCCACTTCAGACTTTCATATGGATGCCCCTTCCACTTCAGACCTTCATACGGAGACAAAGTCCACCTCAGATGTTCATAAGGTAGTTTGAGATCAGTTCAGACGTTTATACGGAGGCCATGTCCACTTCAGGCCTTCATACGGAGGCCAAGTCCACTTCAGACCTTCATAAGGTAGTTCGAGATCAGTTCAGATGTTCATAAAGAGGCCAAATCTACTTCCGTTGTTCGTAAGGTAGTTCGAAAGTAGTTCAGACCTTCATACGAAGGCCATGTCCACTTCAGACAATCATAAGTTGGTTCGAGATCAGTTCAGACGTTCACACGGAGGCCATATCCACTTGAGATGCTCAAAAGGTAGATTTCGCCCAGTTCAGACCTTCATATGGAGGACATGTTCACTTCAGACATTCACGAGTTAGTTCAAGATCAGTTCAGATGTTCTTACAGAGGCCATATCCAATTAAGACGTTCATAAGGTGGAATTTGACCCGTTCAGACCTTCATAGAGGCCATGTCCACTTCAGACTTTCATAAGGTAGATTTTGACCAGTTCAGACCTTCATATGGAGGCCATGTCCACTTCAGACGTTCATAAGGTAGATCTTGACCAGTTCAGACCTTCATATGGAGGCCATGTCCATGTCAGACTTTCATAAGGGAGATTTTGACCAGTTCAGACCTTCATAGAGGCCATGTCCACTTCAGACTTTCATAATGTAGAATTTGACCCGTTCAGACCTTCATAGAGGCCATGTCCACTTCAGACGTTCATAAGGTAGATCTTGACCAGTTCAGACCTTCATATGGAGGCCATGTCCACGTCAGACTTTCATAAGGGAGATTTTGACCAGTTCAGACCTTCATATGGAGGCCATGTCCACTTCAGACTTTCATAAGGTAGATCTTGACCAGTTCAGACCTTCATATGGAGGCCATGTCCACTTCAGACTTTCATTACATAAGGTAGATCTTGACCAGTTCAGACATTCATACTAAGGCCATGTCCACTTAAGATGTTTTTAAGGTAGTCACCAAGTAAGAGGCTGCTCTGGGGAGGAATATCATTATTATAAACTTGATCACTTTTTGGATAGAATTAGAAGACCATCAAAGATGAGGGACAATTTTCAAGGTACTTTTATTAGTTCAAGTTGCTCATATGAATAATTTATTCTATTAGAGAAAACCGGTTCTGGTCTGCATAGGACCATAGTATTATTAAACTGTACAGTAAATAACCTATGTATGTAGGCCTAATATTTGTGACCACTTGAGACCTGCAATTATCAAACAATCTATTCACATCTGCAGTAAAGAAGCTTAAAAACAAAAAAGAAACAGCAACACTTTGCAGGCAGTTTGGAATTTTGTGATCTACTAAAAGCACTACAGGTGTACCGGAGTGGATAATCTAAGTAACTGGTAAGTCTACAGAATACACTCTAGTAAGTGACTGTGACTATCTATACAATGTACTCTAGTAAGATGGAATAAAAAATGTACACCCCAATGAAGAATCAAGAAAAATATTATTGGCATGATTATGTACAAGAAAACACTGACCTTTAACCAACAAGTTCAAATTGCACTGTATTTTTGTGTATCAGTATGATATACAATTGAACGGAAAAATTGCAATTGGAGAAAATTCTTTAACAGCTATATAGCCTACTACAATAATTACTGAGTAAACTAAGTGCTGTTCAATCTGATGGAAAAATGTACAGGTATATTGGATACTAACAGTCAATTTCTCAAATAGAGCTGCTGGGCAGTACTGGCTTAATTCTTAGCTCTGCCAGGAAATCCAAACCACAGCATAAACTATACACCACAGTTGAAATAACCTAAAAATGAGTGGGACAATAATATATGTACAAATATAGCTCTTTACATAAATGATATTGAAAAAGTCATGTTTTAATTATTATGACGCTATAATCTTTGGCATAGAAAGAAGCATGCACACATTCATTCACACATCGTATACATGTAGATCACTAACAGGCTGAAGTTGCTCGAAAGGATTAGATTACATACTGCAAACTCTCTGATTGATGATGAAATGAATGGACAGTAATGGAATGCTTGGATCTATGGCATGATAATGTCTGAATTAGATCGCTCCAGAGGGTTTCACATGCCGTGTCTTTTATAAAACCAAGGTCATTCTGGAGTGTTTCACATGAGGTGTCTAGTCTAACGAGACCATTCTGGAGTGTTTCACATGTGGTGTCTAGTTTAAATGGGTCATTCCAGTGTGTTTCACATACTGTCTCATCTAACAAGACCACTCCAGAATGTCTCACCAGTGATGTCTAGTTTAAATAGGCCATTCTGGAGTGTTCCACATGTGGTATATTGTCTAACTACGACTTTCCAGCGTTTCACATGCTGCGTCTTATCTTACTGGCCATTCCAGAGTGTTTCACATTTAGTGTCTTGTTGGACTGGCCATTCATGAGTGTTTCACATGCTGTGTCCTGTTCCATTTCTTCTAAATAAGATCAATTCATAGATAGGATTGTCTGGTTATAGACTTCCCCCCCCCCCACCTCAACTTACAGAAAAGATTTTACATCAGTACTGGCTTTGCACAATCTGAACTTTTCTCTCATTTTATTTGCACAATTAACAATTTAGCCCCACCTACATACATTTATGTATTTAAATACTATATAAAAATGACTGACAAATAAATGAACTACCGTAATCAAGACATGAACATAATGTAAACATTCAGCATAAATTGAACTGCAGAGAAATATTGGTCCCAAAGCTATTATTTGTTTATTCATATTTCCACATCCCTGAACTGGAAGTTCTGACAATAACAACACAATTTTCCACTTATTCCACATTTTTTGCCCTAGGTGACCTTGAACTTTGTGCAACATTTTCACCTCGAAATAAGAGTCGAGATCCCCTGATGGAATTGACACTAGTCAAACAACACAAGAAAATAGATTCCTTTCAGGTGAGAAAATTTTCATTTAGGAAAACAGCGAAGTGATGAAGTAAACCTTAATGCTAATATCAAAATTTGTTCATTACTTAATAAACAAATAAGTTCATGAAAAGGACCCCTCTCTCAGCCCAATTAGTAAATGCGTGATTTTTATTTTACAACAGTTTAAATGAAAATAGCAATCTTAATAACCTATCAATGCTCCCCAATCATACATGTCGCTATATAGGATCTTACGCATTTCAATTGAATTTGGTGTTCTGAGCGCCCATATCATGAATATTTAATACCATTATGACATCATGGTCACATTTGGACTAATCCACTTTCTGTCGGGGAGGGGAGATAGAATCACCTTGTCTGTTTACACCAAAGATCAATTCATATATCCACCGCGTATTATGGTGCCACAATGCTGGTGACCACGGCAACATGAAAAGACACCCCACCAGCGCATCATCTAATTCGACTGAGCCAACCAAAAATTCTCTATCATTAATGTTCCCTTTAACCCTACCTGACCGGAGGGGGCAAAATGCCCCCCCCCCCCTACCAAACTTTCTGCCCCATCTCTGGAACGACAAAAATGGAGAGCTGAAACTCCTTCCTATAGTTTATCATATTGGGGTAATTTTGAGCCTATTTGCATAACCCCCTGAGCAGAGGATCATGGGTAAATTCAAGATGGCGGCCACATGGGGTACCAGAAAAGTGATGTTTTTGTCATATTTCTTCAAAATTTCTGCTTTTCCGCAATGAAAAGCGGGCAAAAACTATTTTATTTCACATCACATTAATATTTACTAATTTATCATGTTTTTGCGGAGAAATTCCATAAATTAAAAATTTGGAAAAATGTCGTTTTTGAAAATAAAGTCACATCATCAAAGCGGCCATCTCGGGGTTTTTAAAAAAAATTTCTGGTAGATCTTGACACAGGGGTATAGTGTGGTGAGTTTCAGCTCCTTGAGCTCAAGGGGTAAGAAAAATATTTAGGGCCCCTCCCCCCCAGGCCAGGATACGTCCCAAAAAGCCCAGGCCAGATAGGGTTAACGCACTATGAAGGATTCACAGGATTGGTTGACACTTGAGTTACTGCAAGCCTGTTAGATCCTTCAAGCGACATATCCAAATGGGGAGCAGATAGAATTTAATTTTAATTAGATTGCTGAAAATAGAAGTTTCATATCAAACAGAGAGATAACTTTACAGGACAAATGACATAGGGAAGACAAGTCTGAAGAGCCCCACCTAAGAATCTTGTCAAACTAGATTCAATTTTGGAATGCTGTGGCCATGACCATTCACCTATTGACATTAAAATATATAGGGTTCTTCTACCCAAGGGCAAGGTATAACCAAAGTTTGGTATGAATCCAGAACTGGAAACTGGAGATAATTTTGTTATATAGGAGGATAATAATAATGTTAAAATAGCATGCACAAATTTCATACTGGTACCATTATTCCTGTCAGATCGACTGGTATCGTCATACTGGTACCATTATTCCTGTCAGACTGGTATCGTCATATTGGTACCATTATTCCTGTCAGATAGACTGGTATCGTCATACTGGTATCATTATTCCTGTCAGACTGGTATCGTCATATTGGTACCATTATTCCTGTCAGATAGACTGGTATCATATTGGTACCATTATTCCTGTCAGATAGACTGGTATCATACTGGTACCATTATTCCTGTCAGATAGACTGGTATCATCATACTGGTACCATTATTCCTGTCAGATAGACTGGTATCGTCATAATGTGTGTTCTGGTGAACAATATTAACAGCTTACTCAGTGGCCAAGTCAAACTGTAATACACCTACTCAGTTACCAGCCTTATTCTGCCTGAGCTCTTCTCATAATATTAATAAAAGGTAAAAGGTTCCAGGTATAGCCAGAACTTAATAAAGAAATGAGAGAATCTTCAACGTAACACAGATAATTGGACTACTTTCTCTTACAGCTCAACCTGAGACTGTTCAGCAGTCTCCCCTGATAGACATTTAACTTTTATTATGTGACCATAATAATTGTGAGGTTTGACAAATTCTGTGACATGATTTGAAATATACTAAGACCTTTACAGTAGTTATTTAATTCAACATTGGTCTGCAGAATAAAATATCATTAACTCACACTGGCGCTACCTTTATTATCACCAAGACAAAATCAAAACAATCCGAGTGAATTAGAAGATGTAATAACGTGTGACTATTTTCAGGTTTTGCCATTGTCAATTGTTAGACATTCCCTTCAATACAGTTCTATCCAATATTGATTGGATCAATCTCATTCTTCCACTGTCAGAGTTACCTTCTCCTGAACTGTCAGTCAAGGTAACACCTGTATACTTTAACATTCTACATGTGGTAATTAAGCCTAGTAAGTCATCTTTTTATCTACAGGACTACCTGATTACATACTTCACCCCACTTGGCAGATATGAAATACTGTAATACCCGGTACATTCTTTGGTCTTACAGTAACAGGCTATAACAGACCAATACAACTGTGAGGGAAACTATTAATAATTGTTTCTTGCTCAGATACTCTTATCACTAGCTCGATACTGCTATGTTACCTGGTAGTAGGTAATATTAAACTGTCTTTTTAAGGGCCAAAAATGTCAACTTCAAAACTCTGATCTGGACCAGGAATGGAAGTAGGACCATATATTCACATATTCACCAATATAATCAAAATCTCTGCAACAACAACAACATCATAATAATTACAAGCTGCATATTAAATGAATACCTATGATATCAGTGTATAGTACACATACACAGATATCACTGTTAGCAGATTTTTACAAATAAACATATTTCTGTAATTTACATGAGCGTGATTATATTATAAACAATATTTTACAATCTCTGCAACGTGCAGCCGTGGCCATCTACAAATCCTCAAACTTGGTCAAGTCTACATATGGACACTACCACAACAACAATGTTGCCCCAATTAGGGGACTTATTATGGCATCCATGTTTGTGAGTCTACAAAATTCTATCCAATGTCTTAAGAAATATACTACACTATCTGTACAAGATTAAAAAGCCAAGTGAGGAACTTGTGATCTTAGGGCTGTTACTGTACGGACTGTTCTCTTTACAAATACACAAAGTCCGACAAGACCCAATTATTTCTCGCCTATGATCTGCTACTATTACCTACACTGATCTACCTATATACAGGTACACAGTGGTACACAGTGGTATACAGTGGTACACAGTGGTACACAGTGGTATACAGTGGTACACAGTGGTATACAGTGAAAATCTCATGTCACATTTATTGCCATAGTAACAAATGAAATGTCCAACAACTGCTAACAATGCAAAATGACATACATAGTTCAGTTTAATTCCATCAGCTCATATTCCATCTCTGTACTAGTCTCTTACAATTCCCTCTCCATTTCAGTCTCTTACATTAACATCATGCCTTGTTGAGCAGTCGGACTGGTCCCAAAATATAGGCACAGGCCCCCTTATGGTCACTAGTCTAATGATGAAATCATCAGGTCTGGCAATCAGTCAGCCAGGAATTTTAAGATTTGTTGCAGACTGAGAATGTTGAGATCTGTTACATACAGCCTGACAATCAGACAGCTATAAAAAGTCATATCTGTTACGCTCGGACAACCACACAGCCAGGACTGTTCTGATCTGTTACAGTCTGACAATCAGACAGCCAGGACTGTTCAGATATGTTACAGTCTGACAACCAGACAGCCAGGACAATTCAGATCTGTTACAGTCTGACAATCAGGCAGCCAAGAATGTTCAGAACTGTTACAGTCAGACAATCAGACAGCCAGCACTGTTCAGATATGTTACAGTCTGACAACCAGACAGCCAGGACAATTCAGATTTGTTACAGTCTGACAATCAGGCAGCCAAGAATGTTCAGATCTGTTACAGTCTGACAATCAGACAGCCAGAAACCGTCAGATCTGTTACAGTCTGACAATCAGACAACCAGAAACAGTCAGATCTGTTACAGTCTGACAATCAGACAGCCAGCACTGTTCAGATATGTTAGTCAGACAGCCAGGAACAGTCAGATCTGTTACAATCTGACAATCAGACAGCCAGTACTGTTCAGATGTTACAGTCTGACAACCAGACAGCCAGGACAATTCAGATCTGTTAGTCTGACAATCAGACAGCCAGCACTGTTCAGATATGTTACAGTCAGACAGCCAGAAACAGTCAGATCTGTTACAGTCTGACAATCAGACAGCCAAAAATTTTCAGATCTGTTACAATCTGACAACCAGAAACAGATCTGTTACAGTCTGACAATCAGACAGCCAGCACTGTTCAGATCTGTTACAGTCAGACAGCCAGAAACGGTCAGATCTGTTACAGTCTGACAATCAGACAGCCAGGAATGTTCAGATCTGTTACAGTCTGACAATCAGACAGCCAGAAACAGTCAGTTCTGTTACAGTCCGACAATCAGACAGCCAGAAACAGTCAGATCTGCTACAGTTTGATAATCAGACAACCAGGACTGTTCAGATATGTTACAGTCTGACAATCAGGCAGCCAGGATACCTGTTACAGTCTGACATTTAGACAGCCAGGAATTTTCAGATTTGTTACAGTCTGACAATCAGACAGCCAGAAACAATCAGATCTGTTCCAGTCTGACAATCAGACAGCCAAAAGCAGTCAGATCTGTTACAGTCTGACAATCACACAGCCAGGACTGTTCAGTTCTGTTACAGTCTGAAAATCAGATAACCAGGACTGTTCAGGTCTGTTACAGTCTGACAATCAGACAGCCAGCACTGTTCAGATCTGTTACAGCCAGACAGCCAGAAACAGATCTGTTACAGTCTGACAATCAGAAAGGCCAGAAACAGTCAGATCTGTTGCAGTCTGACAATCAAACAGCCAGGACTGTTCAGATCTGTTACAGTCTGACAATCAGACAGCCAGGACAATTCAGATCTGTTACAGTCTGACAATCAGGCAGCCAAGAATGTTCAGATCTGTTAGTCAGACAGCCAGAAACAGTCAGATCTGTTACAATCAGGCAGCCAGAAACCGTCAGATCTGTTACAGTCTGACAATCAGACAGTCAGAAACAGTCAGATCTGTTACAATCTGACAGCCACAAACAGTCAGATCTGTTACAGCCTGACAATCAGACAACCCCCACTGTTCAGATCTGTTAGTCAGACAGCCAGAAACAGTCAGATCTGTTACAGTCTGACAATCAGACAGCCAGAAAGTCAGATCTGTTACATTCTGACAATCAGACAGCCAGAAACAGTCAGATCTGTCAGAGTCTGACAATCAGACAGCCCCCACTGTTCAGATCTGTTACAATCTGACAACCAGACAGCCAGAAAGTCAGATCTGTCAGTCTGACAATCAGACAGCCCCCACTGTTCAGATCTGTTACAGTCTGACAATCAGACAGCCAGAAAGTCAGATCTGTTACATTCTGACAATCAGACAGCCAGAAACAGTCAGATCTGTCAGAGTCAATCAGACAGCCAGGACTGTTCAGATCTGGTACAATCTGACAGCCAGGACTGTTCAGATCTGTTACAATCTGACAACCACACAGCCAGGACTGTTCAGATCTGTTACAGTCTGACAATCAGACAGCAAGGACTGTACATACTTTTTAGTCTGACAAAGACAGCCAGAAGCAGTCAGATCTGTTACAGTCTGACAATCAAACAACCAGAAACAGTCAGATCTGTTACATTCTGACAGCCCGGACTGTTCAGATGTGCTACAGTCTGACAATCAGATAACCGGGACTGTTTAGATCTGTTACAGTCCGACAATCAGACAGCCAGGAATTTTCAGATCTGTTACAGTCTGACAATCTGACAGCCAGGACTGTTCAGATTTGTTACAGCCAAGAATGGTCAGATTTGTTACAGTTTGACAGTCAAACAGCCAGGACTGTTCAGATCTGTTATAGTTTGACAGTTGAACAACCAGGAATGTTCAGATCTGTCACATTCCAACAGTCAGGAATGTTCAGATCTGTTACAGTTTGACAGTCAAATGAACAGGAATGTTCAAATCTGTTACCTATCTGAAGAAGACCATCATCAAAATTGAGAAGAAATGACTTTGGTATGAAGATGTTAACAGTGGTCAAGGCAACAGTGAAAGATTGGGAAGCCCCATTGTAGAGAGGGGGAGGGAGGGAGCATCCCCTAGTCTTGGTGTAAAATCTGTCAATGTAGAGGCTAACATGGCAAACACCTACCTCCATCTACCAGAGAGATTTGTGGTAACTTTGTTGTGGAATGCTACCTTCATCACATGTCTAATTTGTGATTGTCCCGAAAGAGGATTGGGCCAGAAGGGATAAAGTGGGTATAGGAATGGATATCGGCAAGGCTTTGGTGTAAGACCTCCCATTGAAAAGGTAATATCCTGGACAAAAGACTGACAACTTGCAGCAGATCCTTTGTCAACTATATTTCGTGAGTCTTACACCAAATCATTGCCTGGATATCCTTGCGACAGACAGAGAGTGAGTAAATTTAACGTCATTGAAACAGTTTAAGTGCACAGAGGTCTTGGGCCCATGAACATGGCTCTGAGAGAAACCATTGATGGCTCTGAGAGAAGCCATTGATGGCTCTGAGAGAAACCATTTATGGCTCTGAGAGAAACCATTTATGGCTCTGAGAGAAACCATTGATGGCTCTGAGAGAAACCATTGATGGCTCTGAGAGAAACCATTGATGGCTCTGAGAGAAACCATTGATGGCTCTGAGAGAAACCATTGATGGCTCTGAGAGAAGCCATTGATGGCTCTGAGAGAAGCCATTGATGGCTCTGAGAGAAGCCATTGATGGCTCTGAGAGAGAAACCATTGATGGCTCTGAGAGAAGCCATTGATGGCTCTGAGAGAAGCCATTGATGGCTCTGAGAGAAGCCATTGATGGCTCTGAGAGAAGCCATTTATGGCTCTGAGAGAAGCCATTTTTGTTACATGTATATATAGAGTTCCAAGCCACTATAAGGTAAGATCCAAAAGTTCAAACTCTCCCCAGCTCCTCTAAATACTGCTGCAGTCAGTAATTGATCTGAAAGGTCCTACTGTTCTGCTTCCCTTCCTATAAGGTTCTGCTCGCAGAGGGAAGGTGCTGGCCCAGTACTCCTCTTTTCTCACTACTACCTGTATTACATGTTGTATAGAGCACTGTAAGTCAATTATGAGCAGAAGCCTGAGATTGATGATAAGATGTATTGTATGACCCCCTGTAATACTATGGCACCAGGGTTGGCATGCACCTGTTGACCTGTTGCATATATGGAATGAACTTAGTGACCCCACTGCCAAGCTTGAACAAGAATATACATATATGTAGACATATGTATATACATACCCACATATGTAGATCTTCATGAATATATATATGTACATGTAGTTCACACGTAGATTGATGACATTATTAATATGAAAACTGTGGACAAATTTACATCCATGAATGAGCTGGAAAAATGTAATAAATATCAACCCTGATGGTGCAAAGTCCAATAAATTAATCTAGAGAGTTAAACGTTGTCTATTAATGTTGTATCATCGAGTTGGCGGACTCTGAAATCTGAGGGTCCACGAGGCGCTGTTCCAAAGGGTGAGGCTCCACAGGGTGAGGGTCCATAGGGTGATGGGATTTTCAGACTTTAGCCCAAGGTTATACCCAGTATGAGTGCTATTACTCCCAGCAGCACAATTACACAGATTATTGCTGCTATCTTTTTCTGAAAGAATCAAACAGACAAATTATTAACTTCACAATGACTCAGTATAACATTCCAAATAAAATTCATATATATGCCGAAATATATCTACCCTCCAATTGAAAACAGTAATAACACTGATTATCAATTTTTCATAAATCTACACAGATGATAAGGTTTCCACCCTCTCTTCACATTATAGCACTGGGTCAGTGAACTAGTGGAAATAAGCATTCAAATTATCTCCCTTTACATATTTGAGCTCCCATCCATTAAATTCTGATCCATAAATTTGAAGTAGCTCTCTTAGAAAATCACTGATAATACATATATACAGAATGATTAAAATTAGTGTTGAAATATCCAGTGTTCACCTTGAGACCATGGATTGTTGTGTATCAACATGGTATGGTGGATTGAATATCCAGTGTTATGATGGGATAATATCCAGTGTTCACCTTGAGACCATGGATTGTTGTGTATCAAATGGTATGGTGGATTGAATATCCAGTGTTATGATGGGATAATATCCAGTGTTCACCTGGAGACCATGGATTGTTGTGTATCAACATGGTATGGTGGATTGAATATCCAGTGTTATGATGGGATAATATCCAGTGTTCACCTTGAGACCATGGATTGTTGTGTATCAACATGGTATGGTGGATTGAATATCCAGTGTTATGATGGGTTAATATCCAGTGTTCACTTTGAGACCATGGATTGTTGTGTATCGACATGGAATGGCGGATTGAATATCCAGTGTTATGATGGGTTAATATCCAGTGTTCACCTTGAGACCATGGATTGTTGTGTATCAACATGGTATGGTGGATTGAATATCCAGTGTTATGATGGGTTAATATCCAGTGTTCACCTTGAGACCATGGATTGTTGTGTATCAACATGGTATGGTGGATTGAATATCCAGTGTTATGATGGGTTAATATCCAGTTTTCACCTCGAGACTGTCATCAACAGCCCAGGCTTTGTGTATTAACATTGTATGGCGGATTAAATGTCAGGTGTTCACGTTGAGACTGTGCCATGAACAGCTCAGGATTGTAGTGTATCAACATAGTATGGTGGATTGAATAACCAGTGTTCACCTGGAGACTGTGTCATGAACAGCTCAGGCTTATTGTGTATCAACATAGTATGGTGGGTTTAATATGTAGCCCTAGGGTGGACAGCATTGGGGCGTTGTTATTGATCACTTACCCGCCTAGCTTTACTTTGATACTTCACAGCTTTTTTAGTATCCATCTTGGCTGTTTCTATATAATCTACGGCTTGTTCTACATTATACTCGATTCTGTCAATCATTTCACCCTGTCAAGAAGAAGAGATAAAAATCAACCAATCAGAATCTTCAACGAATGAAGTAAAATACAACTCGACAATTTCATAAGAACTAAAGAACTATATGCAGAACACTTAAATACTCAATGACAATGACATAATTTTCTAATGCATATTCAGTTTCTCCTTCTGAATTGTAATCTCTCATCATAGCTGATACATGTAGTCACAAATCTAACAGCTGTGCCCCCACATGTATGTTTATCACCATCATGTATTCTCCATGAGGTACCCATACATTTATTTTGTGATGAGGCAGAGACCCAGTGGAGAATGGCAGGTGAGTTTATAGACATTTCTGTCATGGGGGCCGGGGGGTATTCGCTCTTTGGCAAGGGAGAGAAGCAAAGATTTTATATAGCTGGTAAGTGTCAACGGTGTTCTCCCCTTGATGATGTGGACAAATGGAGGTTGGCAACAAATAGCCATATGGCTACATTTATTAATGGATTTGATCATGTTCATTTCTATGCACTTACTGAGCAATAGCATGCTGACTTATGGAATTGATCATAACAAGCCAAATTCCCTCATAAAATGTCCAGACACCTCAAAATGGGACAAAACTAAACAGAATATTGGTATCTGACACAACAGAGCCATTCATATGTATTACTAGGGTTTCAGAGTGGCATATGAATTGTCAATGAGTGGGCCTGTCTGATTTAACAGTTGGACAGTCCAGTATTCTTCTGAGGCTTAAAACTCTGTAATCACTTTTAACATAAAGACAACCTTAATAAATGCCTTACAAATCAACTACCACAAATATTTTCCATTCCATCCCCAATTTCCCCCAACCTGGACATAAGATGGGGAACGGCTCCATTTATCTGTTATACTGCTGCTATAAGATGTGTTGTAATAACATCAATGGTGGTCCGATCAACTTACTTCTGCCTTATACTCTGACCTTAGAAAATAGGTCAAGGTAAGTCAACTTCAATAGGGTTGAGATCAATCTGTGGTGTAAATCTAGAAAAGCTAGCCCTGATGCCTCACAAGATATTGTCCTCTGCAGTGTGGATTGTGAAAGGATAGCTCTAATACTTTTAATTTCTCCCACCTCTTGCATATTGCTCCAATTCAATAGATGTGCTAACGACAATACCCAACGGCCAAGGGGTAATAACAGTATGGTGACCTCCCAGTTTATTTCATATATCACAAGTATATAAATTCTGCTTTATACAGTAATTTGAGCGAGAGCTTAGCTTCAAGGCCCTCAACCATGAAAACATCCATTTTCAACTATATCAGTAACCCAAAGGATGCATGTTAAATGATGCAATATATTTACGAAAATTACGGTGACCAATTTGTATTTCACTATTTATCTTATCTTAATCTGGCGAGTTTTCACTGTAAATTTGAGTACAACTGTACTGTTATAAATGACCGTGATCTACCCCCTTAACAGTACATGTAAGAGGACTTATTACTCACCTGACTTTCGACTAACATTGCCATATCTAAGAACATATCGTGTAACTCTCGAATACTGCTCTCCAATTTGATGATATCTGCATGTCGAGCCTCGATGTCTGCCAGAGTTTGTTTGGCCTGCTGTGTCTCCATTATGATCTGACAATGAAACAAAACAAGATATCAGCATTCCTATCTTCATCAAGATATCAGCATTCCTATCTTCATCAAGATATCAGCATTCCTATCTTCATCAAGATATCAGTATTCCTATCTTCATCAAGATATCAGCATTCCTATCTTCATCAAGATATTGGAATTTCTATTTAAATCAAGATATCACCATTCCTATCTTCATGAACATATCAGCATTCCTATCTTCATGAACATATCAGTATTCCTATCTTCTTCAAGATGTCAGCATTCCTATCTTCATCAAGATATCAGCATTCCTATCATCATTAAGCTATCATTATTCCTACATGTATCTTCATCAAGATATCAGCATTCCTATCTTCATCAAGATATCAGCATTCTTATCTTCATTAAGCTATCATTATTCCTATCTTCTTCAAGATATCAGCATTCTTATCTTCATCGAGATATCAGTATTCCTATCTTCATCAAGATATTGGAATTTCTATTTAAATCAAGATATCAGCATTCCTATCTTCATCAAGATATTGGAATTTCTATTTAAATCAAGATATCAGCATTTCTATCTTTATGAACATATCAACATTCCTATCTTCATGAACATATCAGCATTCCTATCTTCAAGATGTCAGCATTCCTATCATCATTAAGCTATCATTATTCCTATCTTCATCAACATTTCAGCATTTCCATTTTCATTAAGATATCAGCATTCCTATCTTCATCAAGATTTCAGCATTCCTATCTTCATCAAGATATCAGCATTCCTATCTTCATCAAGATATCCGCATTCCTACTTTCCTCAAGATATCAGCATTTCTATCTTCAAGATATCAGCATTCTTATCTTCATCAAGGTATCAGCATTCCTATCTTCATCAAGATATCGGCATTCCTATTTTCATCAAGATATCAGCATTCCTATATTCATCAAAATATCAGCATTCCTATCTTCATCAAAATATCAGCATTTCTCTCTTCATCAAGATATCAGCATTTCTATCTTCCTCAAGATATCAGCATTCCTATCTTCATCAAGATATCAGCATTCCTATCTTCATCAAGATATCAGCATTCCTATCTTCATTAAGATTCATCCGTAATATAGAGAACTACAATGAGTGTTCATGGACAGCAGACTGTTAGTATAAACCTTGCTGTTCAGAAGATTTTCCGAACTGTACATGTTGAGCTTCCAAAGTCATTCAGCTTAATCATCCAAATGTTTTCATTGCTGTTACAGGTAATTATGAAGATGTTTAGGACTTTCTGAAGATATTGGAGACTGACTGTTGATAAATAAGGAGATATGTCAGTGATATTGTTGTACATACCCCTTGAGTGAAGATGGCTGGATTGCCCTTCCCCGACTCTAACATGTCTTCTAATTCTTCATCTGTCGTTGATCTACCAGCTGTGAATAGAACAAACACACTGCTATAGGAATATACTCATCCAACCTACATGACTGTGCTATACCCATCCTACCTGCATGGCTGTTCTATACTCATCCTACCTATCACCAAATATCTCTTTAATATATCCCATGTTCTAAGTAATTCATCATTTATCTCTGATATCTGCCGGGTTCTATGTAATTCATTGAATATCTCTGACATCTACCATGTTCCAGGTAATTCACCAAATATTATATCTGCCCTGTTCTTGGTATTTCATCTAATATCTCTCATATATGCCATGTTCAATGCAATTCACGGAATATATCTGCCATGTTCTGGATAATTCACTGAATATATCTGTTAGATTTCACCCACTAACTCTCATATATGCCATGTTCTAGGTATTAAATTGACCAACTATATCATATATCTGCCCTGCTCAAGGCAATTCACCAAATATCTCTTAGATCTGCCATGTTCTAGGTAATTCAACAAATATCTCTTACATCAGCCATGCTCAAGGTAATTCACCAAATTTCTCTTACATCAGCCATGCTCAAGGTAATTCACCAAATTTCTCTTACATCAGCCATGCTCAAGGTAATTCACCAAATTTCTCTTACATCAGCCATGCTCAAGGTAATTCACCAAATTTCTCTTACATCAGCCATGCTCAAGGTAATTCACCAACTATCTCTATGTTCTAAGTAATTCAACAAATATCTCTTTATACATGTATCTGCCATGTTCTAGCAAGGCAAATCACCTGTATAGGATCCATTATAGAATTTCAAACTGTTTACCCCAAATTAGCGAGTCTGCATTGGTACCCAAATTACGAAGGTGTATCAGACTCATTTATTCGGATTAATTTTCCACTGAGAACACTGAACAATACCACATTTAATTCAGCCAACAGATACATGTATACAATAGATCAATCACTGTATACCACAAAATGTTACACGGAAATGAACTGTCACTGTCAACGAACTTGGATATAGAAAAATCTACTGAGTGAGAAGTATGGTTTAACATCGCTTTCAGCTGTTCCATGGTGTGAAAAGTAAAAGACAATTTGATCTTCAATCTGGGTGTACATGTATGTATTTAATTACAATTTCAGGAAATGGGGAAGGGTAATTTAAATAAAATTTCAACATTACATTTTACTTCTTTTTTCAATAAAAAGTTCACCAACATCACTCACTAATGGGCACATAGATGCTGCATGAACAGTAGAACAGGTCACTGGAGCATGAGGAACTCAATATAAACAGGCATATCAGACAGATGTACCAATCACAGTACATGTACTCAAAACAAACTATGTACAACATAACCATGGTAAGAGCATGGAGATCTCACTACAGCTCACATTCCATACTCTAGCTCACGACTACAACTCACATTCCATACTCTAGCTCACGACTACAACTCACATTCCATACTCTAGCTCACGACTACAACTCATATTTCATACTCTATCCCACGACTACAGCTCACATTCAATACTCTAGCTCACGACTACAACTCATATTTCATACTCTATCTCACGACTACAGCTCAGATTCAATACTCTAGCTCATGACTAAAGCTCACATTCAATACTCTAGCTCACGACTACAACTCATATTTCATACTCTAGCTCTCAACTACAGCTTACATTCCATACTTTAGCTCTCAACTACAGATCACATTCCATACTCTAGCTCACGACTACAGCTCACATCCCATACACCAGCTCGCGACTACAGATTTAATTCCATACTCTAGTTCATGACTAGGGCTCACCTTCAATACTCTAGCTCATGACTACAACTCACATTCCATACTCTAGCTCTCAACTACAACTTACATTCCATATGCTAGCCTATGACTACAGCTTACATTCCATACTCTAGTTCATGACTAGGGTTCACCTTCAATACTCTAGCTAATGACTACAACTCACATTCCATACTCGAGCTCAGAACCACAGCTCATATTCCATACTCTAGCTCAGAACTACAGCTCATATTCCATACTCTAGCTTGACTACAACTCATATTCCATAATGTAGGTCCAGACGAGCATATGTAGGTCATCATTATTAGCTAAAGTACTTCATGTAGATTCCACAAGTGCAACTCTTCAAATTTTAAACTGGATGGCAAATGAAATGAAACTCGGAAGAAAAAATAACAAGTGCAGTTTGTGCCTGTTATTAGAGACTCTTAATTTGTTAGACAAAACACGTCATTAAGACTGTTAATTAGACAAACACACCAAATGTGTTTTTTCTGTGACAGATGGTACACAATGACTCGGGCTATCTCAGAATTAGAATAAATGAAGTCAACATTCAGCTAGCAGTGCTGGACAGTGACATGTCCTCTGATGGTCTGACTATTTAAAACCACTTCAGACAGGAAATTAGTGTGACAGTTCCACTTCCTGTGATTGAATTATTGGATACTTCTAACATACTTCTGGGAAAGTCTAAAACTGACCAATGCTCAGGCTTGCACAAACTCCCTCATTATTGGAGAATTCTAACATACTTCTGGAAAAGTCTAAAACTGACCAATGCTCAGGCTTGCACAAACTCCCTCATTATTGGAGAATTCTAACATACTTCTGGGAAAGTCTAAAACTGACCAATGCTCAGGCTTGCACAAACTCCCTCATTATTGGAGAATTCTAACATACTTCTGGGAAAGTCTAAAACTGACCAATGCTCAGGCTTGCACAAAACTCCCTCATTATTGGAGAATTCTAACATACTTCTGGGAAAGTCTAAAACTGACCAATGCTCAGGCTTGCACAAACTCCCTCATTATTGGAGAATTCTAACATACTTCTGGGAAAGTCTGGAGCTGACTTATGCTCAGGCTTGAACATAAACTCCCTCATTATTGGAGAATTCTAACATACTTCTGGGAAAGTCTGGAGCTGACTTATGCTCAGGCTTGCACAAACTCCCTCATTATTGGAGAATTCTAACATACTTCTGGGAAAGTCTGGAGCTGACTTATGCTCAGGCTTGCTCAAACTCCCTCATTATTGGAGAATTCTAACATACTTCTGGGAAAGTCTGGAGCTGACTTATGCTCAGGCTTGCACAAACTCCCTCATTATTGGAGAATTCTAACATACTTCTGGGAAAGTCTAAAACTGACCAATGCTCAGGCTTGCTCAAACTCCCTCATTATTGGAGAATTCTAACATACTTCTGGTAAAGACTGGAACTGACCTATGCTCAGGCTTGCTCAAATCCCCTCATTATTGGACACCTCTAACGAACTTCTGGTAAAGACTGGAACTGACCTATGCTCAGGCTTGCTCAAATCCCCTAATTATTGGACACCTCTAACATACTTCTGGTAAAGACTGGAACTGACCTATGCTCAGGCTTGCTCAAATCCTCTCATTATTAGACACCTCTAACATACTTCTGGTAAAGACTGGAACTGACCTATGCTCAGGCTTGCTCAAATCCTCTCATTATTGGACACCTCTAACATACTTCTGGTAAAGACTGGAACTGACCTATGCTCAGGCTTGCTCAAATCCCCTCATTATTGGACACCTCTAACATACTTCTGGTAAAGACTGGAACTGACCTATGCTCAGGCTTGCTCAAACCCCCTCATTATTGGACACCTCTAACATACTTCTGGTAAAGACTGGAATTGACCTATGCTCAGGCTTGCACAAACCCTCTCATTATTGGACACCTCTAACGAACTTCCAGAGAAGACTGGAATTGACCTATGCTCAGGCTTGCACAAACTCCCTCATTACTGGAGACCACTAATATACTTCCAGGAAAGTCTGAAACTGACCCATGCTCAGGCTTGCTCAAATCCCCTCATTATTGGAGACCACTGACATACTTCTGGGAAAGACTGGAATCGACCTATGCTCAGGCTTGCACAATCTCCCTCATTACTGGGGACCTCTAACATACTTCCGGAAAAGTTTGGAACTGACCCATGCTCAGGCTTGCTCAAACTCCCCATTACTGGAGACCTCTAAAGCCCGGCGCACACGAGCGCATGAAATCGCAAGCAACAAGATATTTGGATGCCGGTGATTTTGGATCCTTGTTCTGGTTTGCCCTCTGCATGAGCTGCCCTTGCGAAGCAGTGGTAAAATGCTGTCACATGACAGAGGGTGCCGCCATTTTGACCACTCATGTATCATCACATGATATCCACCTCGCTTTTGATTGGCTGAAGTTTGCAGCAACAGGATAAACAGTTTCCCGTTCATTGCACACGAGCAACTTCTGTCGCCGGCGCAAATTTATCTGCAGATTTGCCGAAATATTAAACATGCTGAAACTTTGGATCCTGTTGCTTGCGACAAAATCTTCTGTTTCCACTTCCCCGCACCCAGGATGATTTTCAAGATATTCAGTCGCACGCATTCAAATATCCTGTTGCTTGTGATTTCATGCGCTTGTGTGCTCCGGGCTTTGGGAAAGTCTGGAACTGACCTATGCCCAGACTTGCTCAAACTCCCTCTTTATTGGAGACCTCTAACATACTTCTGAGAAAGACTGGAATTGATCTACATGTATGCTCAGGCTTGCTCAAACTCCCTCATTAGTGGAGAACTCTAGCATACTTCTGGGAAAGTCTATCAAATGACCTATGCTCAGGCTAGCCCCAACTTTATTTTAGTTTTGGTTTCAAGGGAGATGTAAAACTGGATCAGGAATGCCCTAATATACAAGATGGGTGACTTGTATGTACTACTTCAGTCATGCCAGTCAGTGTCATAATTTGTAGTCAGAAATAATGGTTGTTTCACTTTCATTGTTGAGTCAGCTATTCTTGTACATGTTGTATGATGAAGAAAAAGAAAAACACCCTTCTCCTACTTTGTTTTCAGCTCCGGAAATATAACCAGTCAATATTGTAGGACGTTATTGCAGTACTAGTTTCTGTTATACTACATGCATGGAGGGCTACATGATATTGGGGCCTATAACTGTCAGCTGTATTAGATCTTCCATTGAATGTAATTCATGCAAACCATTTACCACAAAACTGAACATAAGACTACACTATATAAAATGAGAAAGACAACTGAAACAAGCCATGCCAACAAACTTGACACAAAATGCACTAGACAGAGACAGCAGCGAGGTGATCTGGTCTGTTAGCTATACTGTTATCACTGGAGAGAGCCTTGGCAGCAGTACAGTAATACGGATGGATGGACGGACGGACTGACAGAGGAGAACTAACAAAGGATAGTCTTACTGATTTCCAGTTGACGCTGTATGCGGCCCTTGCATCGTTCCCTGTAGTCAATCTGACAGGCGTTGTAATCGTTCATAACTTCGACAAACTTACGTGATAATGTGGCGTGCTAAGATTAAAAGAAACAGAAGAAAAGACAAATTTCTCAGAGATAATGAAAAGGATTTGCAATGACATTAAAACGAATGCCTACTGCAATAAAACTGAAAACTCGTCAAAAATCAATGCCAACATATGTTATAATTAAAATGAAAGAAAGGCAAAAGTTGCTAGGACAGTCAAGCCGGTGGAAGTGAGCTGACCGACCAGCTGATCATCCGTGTACAGTCAGAGAGACTGATCTTACTGATTTCCATCTGTCGCTGGATTCTCAGCTTGCATCGATCCCTGTAGTCTATGGACGCTGTGTTGTATTTGGTCATCTCTTCCACAAATAGGCGAGCTACTGTGGAATACTAAAATAAATACCACCAACAAGTTATCCTATAGTCATGGCTAGTCTGAAACAGAAGGTGGAGAGGTGGGGGGTGGAGCAGGGGGCGGACATTCTTGTTGAAAGATGTGAGCTGTGGAAGTTGGGTGGAGTTGTGGTTGATTATCAATAGTAGTTGAATTATGTCAGGGGAGTCGGTATTGTTATGGGGTGTGACCTACAGGGAGATATTTATTGGTTTGGTCTGCATTGGCATTGACTTTACCTGACCTTGTAACTGGATGTCAGGTTCATGTATGCTGCTCTCTCTTGGGGCGCGGATTATTCTCGTGTATACAATCTTATCCTTGAACATTTGAATCAAGCTCTACAAGATTTCTGAACTCCTGTTTATATATAGCTGCCATCTTGAATTACTTGGAATGAATATTATATTAATACAAACCTGTATCGTCCTTATTCTATCATGACTATGGTTGGTCTAGAATTTGTTGGAATACAAACTTGTGTCTTCCTTATTCTATCATGGCTGGCCAATAATTTCTTGGAAAAAATAATGTTAATAGAAACAGTTGAGAGTAGTATCTTACACATCCTCATGCCAGCACTTTCTCTTGGGGTTATACTGTTGTATCAAAATGTAATAGGTACACAAGTAAGTTGCAATTTGGCTTTTTTGAATTGTCAAATTCAAGACAAACCTCACAGGATGTTTTGTTACTTTCGTTATCAAAATGCAACCTGGAATGAGGATCTATTTTGTCTCTAAGTCTTGAAAGTGATAAACTTTCATTGAAGCACTGGTCGATTTGTACATCACTCCCACTAGACTCTATACGTGATTCTGGATGGTTGTACAGCCCCACATCAACTTCATCTGGCGTGAAAATTTCATCTGATGTTTGGCATGTTTGATTATCATCAATATTCTGTGCGGAATTGACTTCATCAGCCCCCAAAACCACAAAAATGATCCTATACTTTGTTGGCCAAACATTCATGATGCAAATATACAAGTGCTGCCACGGAAAGTTTGTGTTGATGTGGTTGTTATGTTGTAAGTGAAAGTGCATGGGTGAAATTGTTCCTAGAGAACTAATGCCGTCATAGTCTGAAGTTATTAGAGGAAGGGAAGGAAGGAAATGATACAAGCCTGTGTCTTCCTTATTATATTATGTCTATGGTTGGCCAAGGATTTCTTGAAATGATACAAGCCTGTGTCTTCCTTATTATATTATGTCTATGGTTGGCTAAGAATTTCTTGAAATGATACAAGCCTGTGTCTTCCTTATATTCTGTCTATGGTTGGCCGAGAATTAAACCTGTGTCTTCCTTATTATATTATGTCTATGACATAACATGGCCGGCTGGCAGTAACGTTGGACTGTCAGCAGGAAAGATGAAGAAACATTTTCAACAATGCTGCCAAATCCATGATATTGACAATTCATTTTTATACGCCCGCCAAAAGGCGGACGTATTATGTGATGGCGGTTTCCATCCGTCTGTCCGTCCATCCGTCTGTCCGTCCCCCGTGTCCGGTCTATATCTGGGACAGTTTTGTATCTACAGTTCTAATTTTTGGTGAGTGGATACCCTATGGGAAGACGATGTGTCGTGTACCAAGATGAAGGTCAAGGTCAGAGGTCAAAGGTCACTGGCCGAAGAAAAAGGAAATCACTGAAGTGTTCGTGTCCGGTCTATATCTGTGAACGTTTTCTATCCACAGTTGCAATTTTTTGTGAGCGGATACGCCAGATGGAGACGATGTGTCGCATACCAAAATTGAGGTCGAGGTCAGAGGTCAAAGGTCACTGTTGCCTAAAATCAGGAAATCATTGATCATTGACAATTTTCTATCTACAGTTCTACATTTTGGTGAGTGGATGCCCTAAGGGGGAACGATGTGTTGCATACCAAATGTAGGTCGAGGTCGGAGATCAAAGGTCAGTGTGACCGAAAAATCAGGAAATCATTAAAAAATTCTAATTTTTTGTGAGTGGATTCAATAGGGGGAAATGAAGTGTTGCATACCAAAATATAGGTCAAGGTCGAAGGTCAAAGGTCACCGTGACCCAAAAATTAGGAAATTATTAAAAATAACATTTCTTTGTGTCAGTAGATACATTAGGGGGACACAATGTGTCACATATCAAAATGTAGGTCAAGGTCAAAGGTCAAGGTGACTGTGACCCCACAATCACGAAATTGTTAAAAATCATGATTTTTTGAGTCCATTGAGAAATTAAGGGTAGCCGTTTTGTCCTGTACCAAAATTTAGATCCAGGTCAATAGTAAAGACCACTGTGACACCAGAATCAGGGTCAAAGGTCAGTGTGACCTAAAAATTAGGAAATCATTAAAAATTACTAATTTTTGGTGAGTGGATTCAGTAGGGGGAAATGAAGTGTTGCATACCAAAAATTAGGTCAAGGTCAAAGGTCACTGTGACCCCAAAATCAGAAAATTATTAAAAATAACATGTGTTTGTGTCGGTAGATACATTAGGGGGACACAGTGTGTCACATACCAAAATGTAGGTCACGGTCACTGTGACCCTAAAATCGTGAAATTGTTAAAAATCATGATTTTTTGTGTCCATTGAGAAATTACGGGGAGATGGTTTGTCATGTACCAAAATTTAGGTCAAGGTCAATAGTCAAGGTCACTGTGACTCCAGAATCAAGAAATCTTGAAAATTGCTTTTTTTTTGTCAGTAGATACAGTAGGGGGGGACATGATGTGTCACGTACCAAACTGTAGTTCGAGGCCGAACGTCAAGGTCACTGTGACCCCCAAAATCATGAAATTCATAAAAATCATGATTTTTTGTGTGTCTATTGATACATTGACGGAAGATGATGAGTCGTGTACCAAAATTTAGGTCAAGGTCAAAGGTTAAGGTCACTGTGACCCCGAAATCAGGAAATCATCAAGTCACATTTTCATATGCCTGTCGAAGACGAGGTCATGTAATGCGATGTTGCGTTCTGTCCATTCATCCATTAACATTTGTTGTCCATGCAATATCTCTAGTTTCAAGGTATGGAATGGTATCAAATATCTTACTCGCATGGCGAAGAGGAGCCATACATCAATTTGTCAAAGGTCAAGGTCACAGTCCCCCAAAACTGAATCAAGTTTAGTTGACTGTATGGGTTGGGTTGGAATATTCAGAGTTCTCTCCCCTACATGTATATGGCATTTGTCCTGTGGAGTTGTCTTCCTTGTTTGAAACAGCTACATTTAGTTAAACTGTTGTGAAATAAAAAAAAATAACTTTTACTAATTTAACTGGGAGAGGTTTCCCTTATGAACTTTATACCTGTTTATCAACTCCAGAACAAAGGTTTACTTCATCACTTTCTTCTTCCCTCATGAAAAATTCTCTCATCTGAAAGAAATCCATTTGCGGGAAAACTACCCTTTTCTTGTGTTTGACTATTGTTGATTTCATTGTGGGATATGTGAGCTCTCAGTTCTTGCTCCAAGGTCACCCAGTTTCCAAGAGTTAAGCTCATTTTAGTTTATCATTCAATTTTAGATGTGATATATGTTACATTCTCAGAAGCACAAAATTGTAGACCTTTCTCTGGATTGCTAGCTACCAATTGGAATCAAGGCTATGAAAGGTGAAATGCAAAGGTTTTTAGATTCTTCTCTTTACATTTTATATAGGTTGAATAATGATAGAACTACCAGTCTATCTAATTCACTTAGTTAAATTTGAATCATTTTGTCTGCTAGAATCTTTTTAAAAGTTGGTACTCCTAGCACAGCTGAATTCAGATTTGCAAAACGTCATCGCTTATCTTTCCTTGGTTGTGACGTCACGTCAGACCAGCCGCCCGGAGACTGAACGTTACAAGTATTGACGCTCGGCCAGGTGGTCTGATGTGACGTCACAAAACAGCGTCAAACAAGAGCAGATAAGCGACGCGGATTTCATTTCTCAAATTGACCGGGCTTGAGATGCCAACTTTGAAGCACTTTTCAAAAGCTACCAGGAGACAAAATACTTCAAATAAAACCAAACGAAATACATAGGCTGATATTTCCATCATTAACTAGCCCACGAAGAATATATAAATGAAAATTAGAAAACCTTTGCATTTCACCTTTAAACAACCTTGAAATTTGGACCAACGTAATATTGAAGCCCCTTGGGCTCTTGTTACAATTCATGTGACCGTCAGGAGGATGACCTGGGCTTCAAGTTTACTCGTCAGCAGATTTTTCTGGTCGTAAAAACGAGTGAACGACCAAACATTTCGACCCATGCTCATTCTATTGTCTCTATGGTTGGCTGTGAATTTCTTGGAATGATACAAACCTGTGTCTTCCTTATTCCATTGTGTCTATGGTTGGCCGAGAATTTCTTGAAATGATACAAGCCCGTGTCTTCCTTATTATATTATGTCTATGGTTGACCGGGAATTTCTTGAAATGATACAAGCCTGTGTCTTCCTCATTATATTATGTCTATGGTTGGCCAAGAATTTCTTGGAATGATACAAACCTGTGTCTTCCTTATTATATTATGTCTATAGTTGGCCGAGAATTTCTTGAAATGATACAAGTCTGCGTCTTCCTTATTCTATTATGTCTATGGTTGGCTGAGAATTTCTTGGATTGATACAAGCCTGTGTATTCCTTATTCTATTATGTCTATGGTTGGCCGAGAATTTCTTGAAATGATACAAACCTGTGTCTTCCTTATTATATTACCTATGTCTATGGTTGGCTGAGAATTTCTTGAAATGATACAAGTCTGCGTCTTCCTTATTCTATTGTCTATGGTTGGCCGACAATTTCTTGGACTGATACAAGCCTGTGTCTTCCTTATTCTATTATGTCTATGGTTGACCGGGAATTTCTTGAAATGATACAAGCCTGTGTCTTCCTTATTATATTATGTCTATGGCTGGCCACGAATTTCTTGGAATGAATACAAACCTGTGTCTTCCTTATTATATTAGGTCTTTAATTGGCCGAGAATTTCTTGAAATGATACAAGTCTGTGTCTTCCTTATTCTATTATGTTGGCCGATAATTTCTTGAAATGATACAGGCCTGTGTCCTCCTTATTATATTATGTCTATGGTTGACCAACAATTTCTTGGAATGATACAAACCTGTGTCTTCCTTATTATATTATGTCTATGGTTGGCTAAGAATTTCTTGAAATGATACAAGCCTGTGTCTTCCTTATTATATTATGTCTATGGTTGGCTAAGAATTTCTTGAAATGACACAAGCCTGTGTCTTCCTTATATTATGTCCATGGTTGGCCGAGAATTAAACCTGTGTCTTCCTTATTATATTATGTCTATGGTTGGGCGAGAATTTCTTGAAATGATACAAGCCTGTGTCTTCCTTATTATATTATGTCTATGGTTGGCCAACAATTTCTTGAAATGATACAAACCTGTGTCGTTCTTGGTCTATCATGTCCATGGTATAAGCCAAGAATTTCTTGGAATGAACATAGTTAATACTTAAATTATGCCTCATGGTTCTGAAGGTTCGTGGATTGCAGTGTCTGAAATAAGGAATTTCAATTTCATCTGACATTTTAGTATCCCAGCAAACTCAGGCTGGCATCTCCACCCTGGCCAAATGTTTCTAGGTTGCTGGAGATGCATTCTCGGCCATTTTTGGCACTGTAGGAATGATGAAAATGCACAGAAAAATTTGTTGTTTTTTTTGGTAACAGTTCACCAGGTAAAAATGATATTATTGTTAGATGTTTTTCATAAAATAATTTTTATGAAAAAAACCCCATCCTGTTGATTTAAGCTGAATCGAAACAAAGATAAGTCAAGGGGAGACACAGCTTGACGTATTGGGGCTGAACAATAACAAAATTGAAAATGAAATTTTTTAATTTTTACGTCCATAATGTGCTCAAATTTCACATAAATAAATTTATTGACTGACAAGATCATTGAAAATAGTTTAATTAATACCTAATTACTTGTGTTGTTAAACTGTGTCTGTCATTATTCGCCTAAAACCGCTGAAAATGGCAAGTTTTAGTCGTTGACAACAACCATTTATCGTTGGCGTTGTTGTTGTTGCCGCATATCATTGGAAAGTGAAAGTTCCAAGCTGTAACGTGAATTTGGGTTAGATCGGCAATCTCCACCTCAATCCGGTGTATTCCCGAGAGAAAATATACAAGAACTCTTACGGAAACATCCATAAATGGCAGAAGCTCATTATCATTCGACTCGGGGTCTCAGAAATATCCTTTTATGGCTAAAGCTCATTACCATATCACTTCGGGGGATAGCGGAAAACTCGTAACCAGTGTAAATTTCGCCTAGAGGGATAAGGGCTATTGATCAATACATCGACCCTCGTTTTGGTGAACATGCTCGCGCAAGTGCAGACAGTAGTTTCATCAAAACTTCCGTTCTTTTAACAGCACGACGATTCCCGCATGGTACATGACAGCCATTTCCGAAACGCAATTGGTTGTCAATCGTGATTATCTACACTTTACGAAAGAAATAAGCTAATCTGACAAACTTTACAAGAAGAATAAAGACGAGATCTGAACTTTGTCCGATGATGTTTCCCAGTTAGAATTTTGTTTGGAGAATTTTTTTTTTGGCGTAGGGCGGATTTTGATCGGACATGTCCGATGTCCGACCGTTATTTCAGACCCTGGGATTGAATATTGTTCATTCTAACCTGTGTTTTCCAAAATCATATACCAAAGTTAGCGAAGAATTCCTAGTTGTGATGTAATGTTAATACCAACCTGTGTCTTTCGTATTCTAAGATCAGCTGAAGATTTGTTAGAGTGCTCCTCTTGTTCTATATTTTGTTCGATAACTACAAAAAGAAAATAAACACATCATAAAAATGTTGAATTCAGGAACAAGCCATATGGAAAGTGGAAAATACATTGAATACTATCCTTTGTATTATTGGTTAACTCCCTCTGTACCAGCATTTGTAACAGTTCCAATCTGGTATCAACACTGTCATGAAAGTGAATGAAGCGAATATATACTTATCATCGCCTACATAGTTTCAAAGATTACACTCCAAGCTGTCGAACAAGATATAACATGATGAAAATATTCATATGGAAAGTCTTTATTTTTGTATGCCAACAACAGGCAATCATTGAACTATATTTCTGTCGGTGCAATTGTACCGATACGGTACAGAGAGGGTTAAATAATCTGTGTTAAAGCAGGCCAGAAAATTTCAGTAATGGCGGCAACCTGATTTTTGGTTCCATGTAGGTCATCCATGGGGACCCATCACAACCTTTCTCTCTAAGTACATGTAGCATACAGTTCAGCCTATCAATCAAAAATAATGTATAGCTTCCGTAAATCAGCTTACACGAAACCTACACAGAACCATCGGTTCCATGAAATATCCTGGCTTACAAAGTGTGCTATGTTGTGTGGTAAACAGTTACATCTGTAATCTCATATGAATCTGACTGTCAATCTCTATGGAACTGAACACACATTTCGCATACAGAAACACAATATGTCTGTCTATAACACAATTCATGAAAGGCATAGAGACTCTACACACCCTTTAATTTGCCTCGGACTTTGTTGGCTGTTTTCTTGATGTCGGACATTAATTCTTCTAGTTCTTCTTTCATTTCTGCAAGATATAAGATAGCAGGTGTGATTAAACACATGGGTAGAGTCTACATGATTAGAGGGGAGAAAAGCAGAAGTAATATATATATATATATATGGTTGAACACAGGGTATATTTACATACAAACAGTATCACACATTTACAGGTAAGAACAGTACATGAAATGGGAGGTCCTCCTTGGTTGAACACAGGGTATATTTACATACAAACAGTATCACACATTTACAGGTAAGAACAGTACATGAAATGGGAGGTCCTCCTTTCAGACGCAGGTACCTCTGCTTCAGATACACCAGATCCAAAAACAATATAATATTCATCATTCTACATGAAAATTCAGCTTTATTAGAAACCAGAGACTAGAGTAATTTTCTGAAAAATCCTTTGAAAGCCCTAGTACTATTGATTATAGAATTCAGGTGTGACAGTCAGTCAGACATACATGGTGATCAGGTAATGATATTCTAGGAAGAGGGGAGAAGCCTGGTGATCGGGCTATGATATTCTAGGAGAGGGGGAGAACTCTGGTGATCGGCTATGCGAACATGCTGAACGACGAGTGAGTGGGTGAGTGAATATGATTTAACGTCGCTTTGAACTATATTTCAGTCATATCACGACGTTGGTTCCTATTCCTTTTCACACCCGGGAACCACATGGGTGGGGTCCTATTCCTTTTCACATCAGGGAACCCCACGGGTGCCTCAGTCAGTCGCCTCTTACGACAAGCTCTCTGAGGAGCCGAGGCCTATTCTTACCATGACCTGTGGTGTACACAACAACATCCCAGGTCAATCCCCGGAAGCCCGGCTGCTGAATGACAACAATATATACATTTAACTCATACCCCCTCCTCCTCTCCCCCTCCCTCCCCCCAAGTGAATGTCAATACAAGTACAGCCAAAATTTCATCAATTTATTAACCACCATGTCCGGCTCAATATCATTGAGTCAGTGAATGGTTTATACATTACTCAAAGGTGAAGTGTCTGTAATACAGAACAAACTTTTACTGTGTATTCAGTCCCTGGAGGCTGCAGGCTTTATTAGTTATCATGATTATTCTTACAAAGTACAGTATATCCACAGGATCAATGATGTTATATATGCTAGTTCATGTAATCCTGTTAATGCTCTAACAAGATGCACTCTGTGAGTTTTTAATCAATTTTCTGCATATGATAGGAAATCGGTGCAATGTTACTAATATTAGCTACAAGAAGGATCAGTGAAGAAGGACCTGGCTATACTGGAGATTCAATAAGTAAATATTATTAAACTATAATGGAGGAAGGTTCAATTATATTATTTTTCAAATTGATTACTCACACAGTTGTCAGAGTCAGTGTGTATATATGTACTTGCAGACTTTCACATTGTCATGATTGTAGCCAGTGTTGAGGATGAATACAATAATATACAAGTACCTATTGCGTACAGTTCATGTTGATGTCATATATATGTAGGAGTATAAGGCAGACACTTTTATCAATCATCCCTGGAACCATTTCAATGATGATTGAAGAATGATTATGTGGTATTAATTTAAACCAATATCGTGCACCTATTCCCTGCCACCATATTTGAACAGTGCAAATATGCTAATTTTCAGATCTGGGATCTGACCAATGTATAACTTCATTGGAAATTAAAATTTTTGCCTGCTCCATTTCATCCCAAAGGGCTGACTTGTGTACCCACATGAATATGCCCAACCTTCAGCAGGACTGTACCCTTGTTTTCTCAGGACAAATCCTACAATATTGTGTACATGTGTCAGTGAGTAGCTATAATACGTGCTACATGTATACCTCCAGTCCACAATATTCATCAATGTTCACTGTTCTACACATTCTGCCATTTGTTAATTTTTCAGACCACTTTCCTGATGATGGCAAACACTGCACACAGTCTCTGTATATAAAGGGTTAACATTATAATTGAATTCTATTGGCTGTTACAGTTAGGTGATTGATTACTGCAGTAGGATGACCATTGAATGGCTGAACAGTTGGATAACTTGGGAGGATAGAGATAGCGGACTACAAGATTGTGCTCTTCAATGGATACAACCATGCAGCAATAACCATTATGTACAGTACTTTATACAAATATATCAAGCCACTAAGCAGAGTTGCATCAATCGCTCGGCCAGTTTCAGTATTACAGTTAATGGATGCATGGAGAGACGACCCTAAATGTGAGAATAACTTCATCATTTAAATATAAGCATCAACACATGCACCCTGGAAATTATCCACATAAATAATTTATAAGCCCAAGTCAGTATGTCAGGTTATTGCTAACTTCAACCCTGAACACCAGAAAACATTGTGGAGTAACTTCTAGAATAGTAAACATTGAAGAATAACTGCCAGAATAGTAAACATTGAGGAATAACTGCTAGAAGAGTAAACATTGAGAAATAACTGCTAGAATAGCAAACATTGTGGAGTAACTGCTAGAATAGTAAACATTGTGGAGTAACTGCTAGAATAGTAAACATTGTGGAGTAACTGCTAGAATAGGAAACATTGTGGAATAACTGCTAGAATAGTAAACATTGAGGAATAACTGCCAGAATAGTAAACATTGAGGAACACAAATTGCTGAATGAGCAGAAAACCCCTTGGCTGTGTTGTGATTTGGATGCACATGTAGTGCAAAGTAAGAAGTTTGGTCACAGCCAAATTATTAATATTATACTCCCACATAATGATCAGGCCATAATTGACACTTGATTGACTGTTTAGCATGACATGATTTTTTAAATACACATGCTAGATGTTATAATTATTTATTATTAATCATTAAATTTCAAACAAATTGTATAAAAATATGAAGAAAAGGAGTAAGGTTTACTCATGAAAATGTTTACAAATCCCTCATCTATTTTAATTACTTGCCCTCAAAGTATAGCTAAGGAATGGTCATGCTAAACAACCAATCAAGTGACAATGGCCTCACCAGTCTGCAGGGATAACTGTTGTAACAATCTACTGGTCCGGAGATAGCTGGGGCAGACAGTACAGTCCATAAATACAGGTAACCAGCATTGACCAAGTTCCAAAACTAGACACTGCATGTTAACCAACCCATCTATAAAACCTCGGCTTTGGGCCATAAAGATCAATCATGTCAAATCTCATGTGTAAACTTAGCTGAACTCTGGCTCGATTTATCTTCCAACATTGCAGAATTCTGGAACAGATATGTGGCTTGATTCTTAAAGATGAAACATATATATGTGGCTTGATTCTCCATGGTGTAACAGATATACAAGATGTAATGAATATGTGACTTGATTCTTTAAGATGTAACATACATGATATGATTCTTTAACCCTTTCACCGATTATTTCCCCTGACAAAAGTGACCTGCTGACGATCAATTCCCTGAGAACTGTTAAAATTTGTATATGTTGTCTTTGGAATGTTAGAAAACGTGTTTGCGTCTGAGATTTGTAGAAAAACATAGGGACCCCGTCTCCACAATGAACACTCCGGTGTTATTTGCTCCAGTTTTATAGCAAAATAAATCAAATAGCATACAAAATTAGGTTTTACTTCAAGAGAATGCGCTTTCCCCGGCTTTCTCGACTTGAAAACGTCAAAATTCAACAGAGAAATCGTCTTTTTTCGATCGCATTTGACAGTGTTTATCTCGAGTTGTACTCGGCCATTTGCAATGTTTGACCTCTCATTCGAAAGCGTGGGCTTTCCCCTTTCTGTACATGACATGACCTGGGACGGATGGCAAAAATAAAACGGAGGATACGATTGGATTGAAAATGATGTAATTCCATTTTTCCAGCCACTGTCTACGCGCTTCTTATCTGTTGGCGGATGGAGGTCACGTGGGCGAAATTACGCATACCGATTGGCTCGTCGTCCGAAAGCGGCAACCATCTTGGGCGAAATAGAAAGTTGGTTGTCAAACTTTGTGGATCAAGACTCGTAAAAATATGGAAATAAACTTTGCCGGTTGTCGTTGGCAGTTTTAATCGTCTGGGGAATATTCACCACGCTTTACCAGTCGTGTAACATCAAAAATACAGGAGTTAGGATGAGGTTTTCGATGATTTTTTTCATTTCTGCGGCTTGCTGCCGAGAGGCCCGTCACACGGTATGTGGAAAAAAACGCATTTTTCGCTCCGATTTTTTTCGTTCAACATCTAATTTTGCTTTATTTCTTTTGCGGAACAAACAAACAATTTCGAGAATCAAATTGATCAAGGTTTTGACTTTCCAGAAGTATACAGTGTTTGATAGGTTTCCGTTAAAACGAATGCAAAAAAATAAAAATGCTGTACCCATCGTGATGGCCAACAGGTTTAAAGCTAACCCGATCAACCGGGGATGGTCGTACGGGTGGCACTCTCGTTATCCCCGTACACCGGGTTTAATCGGTGAAAGGGTTAAGATGTAATGGATATATGTGGGGTGAAGGTGTAAGAGATATATCTGGCTTGAATCTTTAAGGTGTAAGAGATATATCTGGTTTGATTCTTTAAGGTGTAAGAGATATATCTGGCTTGATTCTTAAGGTGCAAGAGATATTTTGTATGTGACTTGATTCTTACATACAGTGAGTATGTGGCTAAATTGTTTAAGATACATGTATAACAGATATACATGGTTTGATTCTTTAAGATGTAATGCATATGTGACTTGATTCTGCAAGATGTAACAGATCTGTCATGTTTTAGTTCTTTAAGGTGTAACATATTTGAATGCATTCTTTAAGTTGTAACAGGTATATATGGCTTGATTCTTTAAAGTGTCACACATATATGTGGCTTGATTCTTTAAGATGTAACAGACATGTGGCTTCTTTTTGGGTCTCCGTGATCTTGACCTTAGACCTTTTGACCTCAAAATGAATAGGATTCTTCCTTTCCCCATAGGTAACTTCAGTTAGGGTTCTACATGTATAGGCCATGTTTCCAGAACCTGGAACCAGAGATATCACACAGACACCATATAAGGGACAGAACTCGCCCTCGCATGACCTCATCTAACAATAGGCATATAATACGAAGCTGCGCATCAGAAAACCCCTCGGCTCTGGGTACATTCATAATGCATTCAATTTGAACCAAGATGTCAGGAACACCAAGCAGTCAAGTGACAAATATACAGATTATCAAAAATTTTGCAATTAGAAATGACCCCTAAGATTTCCGTCCAATCAGAGAAACCGGTATTCATTACATAAATTTCTTGACACATCAATGATGTATACCAAATTTTACAACGAGCATTTGAATGGTATCCGAGATAGAGATCATTAATGATTTCGCATAAATGAAAGATGGCCGCCCATCCTTCCCGCCACTCAGAGGAACTGATGTGGTTATTCATTGAAAGTCTCTTGATACATTGATGCTGTATACCAAGTTTCGTATAGAACACTGAAATGGTATCAGAGATATACATTATTAAAGATTTTGCATAAATTAAAGATGGCCACCAAGGTTTCCACCCAATCAGGGATACCAGAACAGTCATTTATCGTAAGTCTCTTGATGCATCGATGATGTATACCAAATTTTACATCAAGCACTTGAACGGTATCAGAGAACGAGATCATTAATGATTTTGCATAAATTAAAGATGGCCGCCCATCCTTCCCCCCACTCAGAGGAACTGATGTGGTTATTCATTGCAAGTCAGTTGTTACATCGATGCTGTATACCAAATTTGGTATAGAACACTTAAATTGGATCAGAGATATATATCATTAAAGTTTTTGCATAAATTAAAGATGGCCGCCAAGGTGTTCGGTCAATCAGATCTCGATGCAAAGTATCTGGATGTATCGATGATGTATACCAACTTTCATATAAAACAACTGAATGATAACAGAGATATGTATCATTATCGATTTCGCATAAATTAAAGATTGCCTCCAGGATTTCCACCCAATCAGAAAAGCCGGTTTGGTAATTCATTGAAAGTTGCTTGATGTATCGATGATGTATACCAACTTTCGTATTGAACAGTTCAATGGTTTCCGAGATATGGATCATTATCCATTTCGCATAAAATTAAAGATGGCCGACAAAGTTTTCACCCAATCAGGTCCCAATTAAATAGGCTTCTGGTCCTTGACTAGGTAAATAAGCATACCAAATTTGGAATTCTTCAGTGGAACGGTTCTCCGGCTATCTCGCTCACGTACAGACGTACGGACATACGGACGTACAAGACGACGACAATACCCCATGGCCAAAATTGGCCGAGGGGTAAAAAGTATTGGAATAAGAAAATACAAGTTAGTCTGGTGTAAATTGCCTGTTATTTATGATGATGCTACCTGGTAATCATGGAAAATGTTCTACTTTGGCCCATTGGAAACTTCTCTGAGGACTGAATAATAGTACCCATTAACACAGAGCCAGGGCCGACAGTACTTCAACGATTGGAGATATATGTAATATTTATGCTTCCCACAATGCCGGTCCAGGACCATGAACACATCTCACAATTGCTAAGTGCTAGATTTTATGACCCAAGAGTCAAATGCATTTAGCAGAGTTTTTGTGCATGAGCTGCTGCATACATACACCAGTCTGACAGAGCTAGTCAGTGGAACATTTGTCCCTGAGAGACCATCGTTCATCAATGTCTGATTGAAAAGAACAACAGGCATTAATATGAATGGTGCAGAGACCTATGGAGATTCAGAGACCTATACTATGACTGTCATTACCCAGTTCTCTACACAACTAATGACCATGTATCGGTGGGAAATTGGCTTCAGGATGTATAATGGAGGTCAAATAATGTTTGGGATGGAGATTCAGTGATGATGTACACATGTAGTAATCATGATATAGGATTCATATGTGACCATGCTGTAAACTGTACTGTGTCAGTGTGAGTGTGTCAATAGATCCAGCCAGTAATGTAAATACAGATCAACCTCCCAGATTGCTCCTAATGCAAGTAACTGCAAACAATGTCAGCAAAAAGCAACTTTATATTCTAAAGGACTGATGTGAAATGTGAGCCAGCATAGGATTACTGAACACTAAAGGCAGAGTAGACACAGGGTAGTAGGACAGAATTTCTACATTTGTCTTTATCCCTTTGATTGTACGGAGTTGCATGCGATGGGAGATGCTCTACTGGATTCTATTGGGCCACTCGAGATTAATGCCTAAAATAACTATATTTAATTTAGCTAGGCTGCCACAGCCCCAGACTGCATCACCAGTCAGTTCATCCATTCCGATATCTGCCAGAGTTTCACCCGGTGTTTCCTATGATCGTCAGTTAAACCTCTTGCATCCCGCGCCGCGCTGGCCTGTAACCACCAATCAATACTGACTGCCCATATATGGCATGGGAAGTAAGCAATTCATCCACGAAACACAAAAATCAATTTCACGTCCTCGGGTCGGTTCCTGAAGATGAATGAAATGTGTTACAATAACTAGTTACAATACAAGCTTTCCTCATCAGGGGGCTGACGAATTGGTCGTCGTCGTGTACTCTTCGTCTGCACAGATCAAAGTAGACCCATGACATGCGGCCAGCCTCGACTTAAGATGCTACGAGTTTACCACAATAAAAATATTGACCCGTCGACCATCATACGAAAACCCGCGCTTTATTACTAATTCCATTTAAGTTAAACATGACCTTGTATACAGGTGATGGATGCACAGCCACGCTTCATCCATCGGAAATCTCTGACCGGCCAGATCTCTGCCAGAGCAAACAGCCAAACATGGCCTTCTTGTAAACTATCCCAGACCGACATGACAGAAGCAATATTCATACACATGTTACCAGCAAGAACTCCAAATGGATTTTCTGTATTGCCAAAAATTCACCGGGGAATACAGATATAAAATGGTTAAATTCTCCAGCTTTGGATCAATGAGGACTTGTTTTATAGCATTGATGGCAATGGTCAATGTTAATCAATCAATAACCAAGGGTCCACTTACAGGGCGACTAACACGGATTGGTTATCAATTCTAATCTTAATATACTGGCAGTTCACTTAATACCTGTGCGTGTAAGCACTATCTCAAAGCATCGTTGATCGTGTGTTCATGGACTATTTATGGCCAATGGTGTAAAAAATTTCTCATATTCCCCAAAACTGTAACTGTATCCATGTAGTTGAATAATTCACCAATGGTTACAGCATGAGCAGTGACTTCAAGAATGAGCTCAGACATGAGAGATGTTAGTAGCTACAGGAGACTCTGGCATGTCTGGAGACTTATCCATTTTTGTATGCACTGTACATAACAAGTCAGTCAAAGCCTGAATGTATAATATGTATGTACCGAAAAGAAATCAGGGAAAGACTAAAAATAAAATTCATATGCGGTCATTTTAAAAAGGATTATCAGCCTCCAAATCGATGAATTTTGTAAACACTTACATGTACCCTGTGAATTTTTCAGCAGCAGGTATTATATTCGATGATATCATATATAGTTGGATCGTCATATACAATGAATGCAAGAACATTTGAAACTTTCCTTGACAGGTTTTCTGTCTCGTCATTGCATATCTGTTGTACGTGGAGATGAAAATGACGTTTGACTGATGTAGTGATGCTCAAGAATCCGAATGCTTAACAGGTGCAGCCAAGGGATAACGTTATGGCTCGTGCCTGATATTCGGTAGAGTGGCAGATCATATGTAGGCAGAATGCGCCACATGTGTATATGCCTGTTGACATGGCCATCAAAAAGTAAACGGCATAACATGCCATTCATTTTTGACATTCAGTTTCTTCAATTTTCTAATAAATGTTAGCGACAAGCTCGGTTTTGCGTGGTCAAACAGGTTTTATTTTGTACCGGTCATTACATATATGTCATGATCGCGAAGTTGCTTAAATCTTTAATCATCACCAACCACCCCTATTTTCTGGACACCCATATACTGATACCCCATATGACTACCTGGGTGAACCCTTTTAAATGACACCTCTATTAATTATACAGGAGCAAATGGACTACTATAGCAAACATCATAGATAAAACAGTATCTAAATAAGGCATAGTAAATAACATAGATAAAACAGTATCTAAATAACGCATCTTTCTCAGACATGTGCATGGTACTGTTCTTCTCCAGAAAGTTCAAAATGTTTGCTGCTGCCATCCAAAGAGTCTAGTTTTGTCAAGAGGTAAAACTTATCAGAGACCATCTCAAGCACAGTTGTACATATGCCAGGGGTTCACAGAAGCAACATTTTACTACCATTAATAGGGCAGACCCGTCATGTAAGACAACTTCAATCGGCAAAACTTTGCGTGCAATATGCTTGGCCCTTTTCACTCCTTGGTTGAATGGTTCCCCACATGTAGTCACCTATTGTATGTGTCTTACATGACGGATTTGCCATTAATAGGCGGTAATATTTAATCAAAGATAGTGCCACGGCACTGTAGCGCTCATCTGGCTATAACTGGAGAAAGTGGCTGCGAGAAATTTTTACTGAAGAACTGCAATAGAGGAGTTTCTAACTTGCGTTGTCTCCCCTGAACAAAATGGCAACATAGTCGATTTCACAGGAGGTCAAGCTGCAAATTCATGATTGTAATTGGAGGTTATGGAATAAAGGCAATTATACCAAAATATAATGTGTGATTGTCAGTAAGCTGTATAAGCAATAACCAGAACCAATTTTTATTATGTGATTGCAGTCGTTCGTCCGTCTGTCCACTTCGTATCCGGACAGTACGTTGGACAGTTTTTAACCTACGATTCCAATATTTTGTGGGTATATGCACCAGGGGAGACATGTCGAGTACGAAATATGTGCGACTGGGTTGTTACGATGGCAATGAGATGTAACAGGACATTTTTCCAATGAAAGTATTCTCTGGTGAGGTATGGCCTAACCAAGACATACCCCCATCTGTCTGCGAAGATGTAAAAGATAGTGCCACGGCACTGTAGGTCATCTGTCTGTAACTGGAGAAAGTAGCTGTGAGAAATTTTTACTAAAGAACTGCAATAGATGAGTTTCTAACTTGCGTTGTCCCCCCTGAACACTATAAAATGATCCATGCAGTTATTTCCTGAGATTTTATGATAAAGTTTCATGGGAAATTCAAGATGCGGCAATATTGGATTTTCGAAATGAACCAAAAAAAGGTATCTTGCACAACTGGACCACAAGGGGAACCTGTGTATCAACATCCATGCAGTAATATCCTAAGAATTTACGATAACAAAATTTCATGGGGAAATCCAAGATGGCCACCTGGTGGCCATATTGGATTTTTCAATCAGACCATATATGGTATCCTGCACAGCTAGACCCCAAGGGCAACCTCTGTACCAAATTTGAGAAAGATCCATGCAGTAGTTCCTGAGAAATCACGATAACAATGTTTCATCTGGAAATCAATCCAACTACAAATTGTATCTTGCGCAACTAGACCCGGGGAACCTCTGTACCAAATTTGAGAATGATCCATGCAGTAGTTCCTGAGAAATCGCGATAATGTTTCATCTGGAAATCCAAGATGGCCGCCTGGTGGTCATATTGGATTTTTCAATCAGATCGCAAATTGTATCTTGTGCAACTAGACCCCAAGGGGAACCTGTGTATCAAATTTGAGAAAGATCCATGCGGTTCTTCCTGATAAATCACGATAACGAAGTTTCATAGGGAAATCCAAGATGGCCGCCTGGTGGCCATATTGGATGTTCGAATCCGAGCAGAAAAGGTATCTTGCACAACTAGACTCCCAAGAGGAACCTGTGTACCAAATTTGAGAAAGATCCATGCAGTAGTTAACGAAAAATAATGACAAGATTTCACTGGCAAATTCAAGATGGCCGCCTGGTGGCCATATTGGATTTTTCAATCAGACCACAAATTGTATCTTGCACAACTAGACCCCAAGGGGAACCTCTGTACCAAATTTGAGAAAGACCCATGCAGTACTTCCTGAGAAATCGAGATAACAATGTTTCATCTCGAAATCCAAGATGGCCGCCTGGTGGCCATATTGGATTTCTGAATCAGACCACAAAAGTATCTTGCACAACTAGACACTAAGGGGAACCTGTGTATCAAATTTGAGAAAGATCCATGCAGTACTTCCTGATAAATCACGATAACGAAGGTTCATAGGGAAATCCAAGATGGCTGCCTGGTGGCCATATTAGATGTTCGAATCAGAGCAGAAAAGGTATCTTGCAGAACTAGACCCCAAGGGGAACCTGTGTACCAAATTTGAGGAAGATCCACAAAGTAGTTCCTGAGAAATTGCAATAACAATGTTTCATGGGGAAATCCAAGATGGCCGCCTGGTGGCCATATTGGATTTGTGAATCAGACCACAACAGGTATCTTGCACAACTAGACCCCAAGGGGAACCTGTGTACCAAATTTGAGAAAGATCTATGCAGTAGTTCCTGAGAAATCGCGATAACAATGTTTCAATGGCAAATTCAAGATGGCCGCCATGGCGGCCATATTTAAAATCGTATCGACACGGCATGAACAAATTCTGGTGTACTCATTGGGGGGAACATGCATGCCAAGTTTCAGCTTAATCGGCCAAGCGGTTTCAGAGAAGAAGATGTTTACGGACGACGCACAACGGACGACGGACGACGGACAGTCAGGCCATGACATAAGCCCATCGGGCCCAGATGAGCTAAAAACTCAATAAAGCTAAGATTACAAGCGTCTAGTCCGTCATTCATAATCCAGCCGTCGTCCATTAGAGAATATCCGCGTCCATAATCCAAAGACCTATTCCATTTCCATATAACAGTATTAGCACCAAATTCAAAAGACAAAAGTATACATAAACATAGGCTTGTTTCCTGCAAGAGAGAAGCGGTCAACAGTTTTCAATGATACCGGCAAGACATCATGATGTTCCAAAATATCAAATCCGTATCGCTGATCAGTATTCTTAATCCATAATATTCGTTATAGAGTCGTCATCTAAAAATAATGTACCTCAGTCACGCTTTGATTGTGACTGTTCATATGAGTACCATGAGGATCTTGAAGTACATGGGTTCATACGGCCCCTAGCCCCGGGTTAAGCGGAATTAGACACAAGTTACGAAACGTAGCGCCATAGATCTTGCACGCTACGTTCGTATTTTGCTATCAGCATGCGATATGTATCGCCAAATTTGAGAAACTTTGAGTGGAGGCGCTTGGTGGAATAGCCCTGTTTTATAAGTTTCTACAACAATGTTTTGTGACGTTGATTAAAATCATCACATTTAACACAGGATCTAGCAAATGCTACTAAGCGAGATATGTATACGCCATATGCAGGTCCAACTGGAATATTACTATCCAGAAAGGGATAGTTTACGATGTCGAAATTGTAATCATCTCTTTTGTCATAAAGTCGACGAGAGAGAATGCCCGCTTCATTTTTATAGAGATAGAGATCTAAATAAGATGTGCCTGTAGGGCTATCTGTAGTTTCCTTCAAATCCAGTGAAGGTGGATATATATCCTTCACTGCGTCATTTATATAGCGATTATCCACAGCGAGAAGATCGTCTATATAACGTTTGGTGAATGAGAAGGATCGGGCTTTGAATGGATCGGTTTTTGAAAGCGCCTGCATATAGTCATATTCATAAGAAAACAGATACAGGTCAGCCAACAGGGGTGCACAATTAGTACCCATTGGAATACCTATATGCTGCTGATATATTGTGTTGCCAAATTTCACATAGATATTTTTAATGAGAAATTCAAGCAACTCTATAAACAAAGAAACATCCCATGAATGATATCTCTTGTATGTAGTCGAGCTAAAGAATGCTGTATGGCTTCCGACATTAATATATCTACGTTTTTCTCACTGTAAAATCGTGAGAAACTGAATTCTGGCTAAAATCCTAATTATAATGTTAAAGTATTAGAATATTACACATTATAGGGGTAAACTCCTAGAAACATGAGATTGATCTAATCAAAACCCCTCGGCTTTCCCCAAGTGATTGAGACCCATGTGTAGTGTGAATTGGGGAAGAGATAGTACTATGTGGGATGATCAAGCTAAAGCTAAAGGTAATTTACAATCTGCAGTGTATGGATGTATCAACAGATCAGTGTATGGAGTATAGAACTAAGCATGCTAAGCATTACAGTTCTGCAGATATAGTTGGTTATGTTCAAGCATATAGGACAGAAATAGAAATAAACGTTTCTGTAAAGGGGCATAATTCTGTAACATATGGGCCCAGGGGAGCCACTTTCGATAGGCATCGGACTTAGCACTAGATAAATAGGCGTAAAAATTTCGTAGTTGTTTCTCCAGTGGTTTTGCATAATTTAACTCTGTAAAATAAGGACCGAGAGTAATATTTTTTTGTAGGCTTGTAGAATTCAAGTAGATAAATAAGTTTCCAAAATTTGGTAGCTGTCGTGAGCACAGTTCTTCAGATATAACTGGTTACATTCAAACATATCCAAGAACCTGAAAGGGGACATAACTCCATAAAATAAAGGCTGAGACGGATTTGTTTTGTACGCTTCAAGGATACAACCAGATACATGTAACTAAGTTTCCAAAATTTAGCAGATTTACCGAACACCGATCTGCAAATATAACTTGTACATTCAACTACAGATCACAAAATCAGAGATTATCACAGGGATGAGATCATGAAATGAAAAAAAAAACACTGAAAATAGGCCGGGGGTCCAGGGCGAAGCCCTGGTTGGGGGTCTGGGGGCAACGCCCCCCGCCGTTCGAGCTCCATAGCTGTTTTGGATGTCCCAAAAGTGAACTTTTGTTACAAATGACTGGGTTATAATCATACAACACTTTTCAAATAAGACTAGCCCTTTTGGTGACCCCACAAGACAGGAAATTTGCTATTTTTTTATATATATATTAGACAACCAGGCCTGAACAACATTATTTTAAGTGATGAAGCTTAAAAGTGTCAATATTGTAACTAAACTTTAGATACATCGTAGTAGTTAGCTGTGTTAAAGATCTTCACATGATTTATTCACATTGAAAAGAATTTTTTTTTTAAATTATTGATTAATAATTAAAAGTCTCTTTAACTGGATCTAGTTTAATAATAAAAAAAGGGCAACTTGAGAAAACAACTCCCCATCAATTAATTTCAGTAAAACTGTCCATTAAAAGTATTTACTTTAATTAAGTCATTCAATAGATAAATATATAATTATCTTCAATTATTGGTTTCATAAATTCTATTTTCAGTCGCCATTCACATAATTTTGTAATCAATGACAACATAATGTTCATCATCAACAAGCAATCTAATTGAGGACTTGGGGGCCCAAAAAACATTCAGAAACCTGTCATCGCTACCACAGTAACATGCATTATCAAGCTTCTGAGGGTTCCCAACGTTCAGCTATCACGTCAGCCTCGTTCTGACCGAAGGGGATTTCCATGTGCTACAGTCGGCGGGAGAAAAATTGTTTCTCTGTTAAGCAAATTTGGGATTAAATTTATCTGAGACTCAGTGGTTTGTAACATTTGGTGATACAACACAGGAAGGAAGCAATCAGAGATTGCTCAATTGTATGCCCCCCCTTCCGCTTTAATCACACACTGCCCCATCATTGTTCTGTTCTGTATTGGTCGGTAGAGGCCTAATTTGGATAATTATAAAAATTCTGTTGAAGTCACTTGTTCTGCCATGCCTCGCATAATACATATTCCAAGTATCGACCAACAAGTGATAATACAATGTTTTGATGCAAGATGGTTGCCGGGGCTTTCGCCACATCCAAAAATGTGACCTGGTTATGAGACCTACATTCCTTTGGAGTATATTGTGGTGAAATTATGAAGCGATCAGTGAACTTTGAATTTTGGAACCAATTCACTCTTTTTGGGGCAATTTCATACATCAGGACCAATGTGGTCTGCTTTGGAATGTAGAATTACATATATATAGCCATTTTCCCAGTCCAAATCGGTTACAGACCGAGATCCAGCCTGCACAAATAAATATATCCCATTCACTCAGGTTTGATAAACTAAGGGCCATAACTCTTGAAAATATAATCGAGAGCAGAGAAACTTCACGCTGCACAACTATGGGGCATCGACTACATATCATGCACATTTCAGACTTGTCCATAGAATATTAACCGAGATCCAGCCCAGGCAAGTCCCAATTCACAAAGATTTCAGGAACAAAGGGCCATAACTCTTGAAAATATATGCAAAACGCGGAGAAACTTCGCGCTGCACAACTACAGGGCACTGACCACATATCCAGCAAATTTCATAATTGTCCATACAATATTAACCGAGATCCAGCCCGGACAAGTCCCAATTCACAAAAATTTGAAGAAAAAAGGGCCATATCTCTTGAAAATATAAGAGAAACGCGGAGAAACTTCACGCTGCACAACTGCGGGGCACTGACCACATATCCTGCAAATTTCATAATTGTCCATACAATATTAACCAAGATCCAGCCCGGACAAGTCCCATTCGCAGAGATTTCAGAAAAAGGGCCATAACTCTGGAAAATGATACCAGAACTCGGAAAAAACTTTACGCTGCACAACTACGAGGTACCGGCCAAATTCCATGCAAGTTTCAATTCTGTCCACCAAATATTAACCGAGATATTGCGCGGACAAGAAATTCAGACGGACAGACGGACGGACGGACGGACAAAGCGATCGCTATATGCCCCCCCTCTAGTTAGAGGGGGGGCAAACTAGAGGGGGGGGCATAATTACAATTTGTCCAACAAATGTAACGTTTATTCACTTGTCCACAAGGGCTATCACTCGACAACTTACGCAATCTTCGCTTACAACAACAATCACAATGTTATAGCATAGTCGGGAAACATTTCTCTGGAGACAATTTTCAATGACAAGTTTGCACTAATTACGAACGCGAATCGCCGATAAAAGCACACCTCACAATAAATTTAGGCGAGCGGTACGCGCAAACGAAGCCCTGTCTTTCTTTCATTTTCGGCCGAATCCTTCTACATCATCCCAAACACATGGCGTTCGTACAGGGATCCGAACAGAAATCCACGGGCAGAGAGAACTAGGATACATTCTCCATGACTGGGTACTTTTCCAGTCCACCCTCTGTAGACTGGGCGATTTATTAGATTACCGATGCGCGAAGAGTGATCAGGGGAATTTCCAAACAGAACGAACCGACTATGAACGCATTTTCTAAACCCAGCAGTGAGGGAGACGGGCATACGGAGCTTAACCCCCCCCCCACCCCACCCCCACCAAATTTTCTCAACGAATTTACACAGATCTCAGAAATGACATTTTTGATCATGAAAAACACGGAATTCCGTGTTTCCGCGGAAAAATCTCATCTCTGTTATTACATCCGAAACGGGCTAACTCCATAAAATATGGGCAGAGACAACTAATTTTTTTGTAGGCATATAGGACAGAAATGGAAATTAATATATCTGTAAAGAGGCACAACTCTGTAAAATATGGGCCGAGAGGAGCCACTTTCGATAGGTGTCTGATTTAGCACCAAATAAATAAATGTTCAAAATTTGGCGCTTGTGTCTCAAGCGGTTTTGCCTAGAAAGCAGTAACGGACAGATGTACGGACGAACGTACACAGCAATGACAATACCCCGAGGCCAAAATGGCCGAGGGGTAAAAACTGAATACTGATTGGACAAAAACTCAATTCAGCAAGAAAATCTGAATATTTTGACATCTATAAATTCCTGATATCCGTGAACCAAATTCCAATCAATGTCAAATTGAGTGAGTGACTGAATAGGATTTTACATCGCTTTCAACAACAAAGCAACACCCAGCCAAGTTGCATTCTTGTTGCTTCAAAGAATAAATCTTTGAAGATAGATAGCATTGCTAGCAGTACCACAGCCAATCCACTATCTTACACGGTGGCTATAGTCATGTATACATAGATAGCACTGCTAGCAGTATCACAGCTAATCCACTATATTATACACACACATTGATGGCTATGATCATGTACACATAGATAGCACTGCTAGCAGTATCACAGCTAATCCACTATATTATACACACACACAATGCAGGCCTCAAAATTTGGCGCGAACGAAACGATCGTTCGCGTGTCGGTTACGCAAATCAGAAATGGCCAGAACGAAAAATCGGTTACGTGAATGCGCTTCTTGGACATATGTTCTGCTATCAAAAGTCCCAACCTCTTCTCTGTCTGTCTATTGTGCAAACTTTAACCACATGACGTGTGTCTTTCAGCATGTTTTAAAAGCGAAACTAAGTCGCAAACTCGGCCCTGTCTGTATTGAATTTGTAGACAACCACGTGGCAGGTGTCTGTCTGTCAGCTTGCACAGACTGTTTTGTCTATCCTGGGTTCAGGGCCAGCATACTATTATGTGATAAACCAATAGCGGCCAGGAAACAGCTTTATCAAACTTGTACGAGTTGGAAGGGTTACCCGCAAGCCTCCTCGCTCCAAGGTTGTTGCTCCGTGAGGCGCTCTTCACAGAGCTAGCAGCAGAGGTGGCATGCGGAGCTCCTCGTGGAGGAATTATCTCGGAGCGCGGAGCTTGCGGTTAACACTCGTTGTCACTTCCGCCATCTCTAAATTTGCAGGCGGCGTGTTCAACTTCTCAGACTTTTCGATCAGGATTTTAATGGAATCAGAAGGAAATGGTGAATGAATTATACAGCCAGAGTCACAATAGTCAATCATGAATGGTGGAAGCGATTTACGTGTACAATCCCATTCCCGTATGTTAACCCATTTGTCTGTTCAGTCGCTGACCACGTGCTGTGGACAGTCTTATATCACTCCCGAGTCGAGTTGTACGGTACTGGTTGACGGCATACTGTTTTCGTTACGTAACCGTTTTGCGAAACCAATTGGTTACGTAAAAATTAACATCGTAACCGAACAATAGGTTACGTAAGACAAAATTACCGTAACCGATTTTTCGGTTACGTCAATGAACCAATTTTCGAGGCCTGCTTTTAGCTTTTTACGATCCGTTTTCAATTTATGAGATATTTATACCATGGTTATGATAGTGAAACTCGATGACTATGAATCTCTGGTCAACACGTGCACATTAGGAGTGCGTGTGATAACATTTTTATCACAAGCAGGATCAACTAAAAATCGGGGGTGAATGAATTATTACAACTTCCGATCAAATTTTTATCGATTTTATCGGCAACTACGCAGCCGAGATAGCAGTTTTATTCCTCTTTTTTATTCAGCATGTTTTTCGAATGTCCTGGTCAAGCTTTCTTTACTTCTGGAATTTAGTGATCGTCAGTACATGTATTGTTGTCCTTTCGGATCTTATCAAGAATAGTCAGCAGTATATAAGCACATTGACGGCAGACTCCATTTTGTGTTGATCTAGGACCGTTATCCTGTCGGATTACGGCCATAATATATTTTCAGTGAGCCAAAACTGACAATGTGACTCAGGGGGTTGTCACACCAGCAAAAATAATAACCAAAGCAGTCCTACATGTACCTGTTATTACGGAACCAGAAGCAAAGAAACAAAAACTGAGTGACAGTACTAGCCCTCGCTTTACAGGGTCCGAATTAGGAAATTTGTGATGACCTGCTATTTTTTTTCATCGAAAAAAAAATCGCAGGTCAAATCTAACATCACCTGCTATTTATGAAGTTGGACAGCTATTTTTTTTTCTACATGTGCAAATCCACCAATAAGGCCTCTGTTAATTAATCTTTAGCTTCTCATGACCTTGGGAGGAAATTATGATGATGCTGAATTCTGTAATTATTAATTATTTGACTGCTTTAAGACATTGCAATAAAAAAGAAGTTTTATGTATGTGGTATTACTGTCTCCACTAAAACTTCGCTGACTGTCCAACTAAAAATGAGGTGGGCGTTTTTATGGGATGGCGGTTTCCGTCCGTCTGTCCGGTTCTCGTGTCCGGTCTATATCTGGGACAGTTTCCTATCCACACGATGTGTCGCGTACCAAAATGAAGGTCGAGGTCACAGGTCAAAGGTCACTGGCCTAAAAAAACAGGAAATCACTGAAGTGTTCGTGTCCGGTCTATATCTGTGAACGTTTTCTATCCACAGTTGCAATTTTTTGTAAGTGGATACGCCAGGTGGAGACGATGTGTCGCGTACCAAAATTAAGGTTGAGGTCAGAGGTCAAAGGTCACTGTTGTCAAAAATCAGGAAATCATTGATCGTTGACAGTTTTCTATCTACAGTTCTAATTTTTGGTGAGTGGATGCCCTAGGGGGAACGATGTGTTGCATATTAAATGTAGGTCAAGGTCAGAGGTCAAAGGTCAGTGTGATCGAAAAATCAGGAAATCGTTAAAAATTTCTTATTTTTTGTGAGTGGATTCAATAGGCGGAAATGAAGTGATGCATACCAAACATTAGGTCAAGGTCAAAGGTCACTGACCCCAAAATTAGGAAATTATTAAAAATAACATTTTTTGTGTCAGTAGATACATTAAGGAGACACAATGTGTCACATACCAAAATGTAGGTCAAGATCAAAGGTCAAGGTCACTGTGACCCCAAAATCGTGAAATTGTTAAAAATCATGATTTTTTGTGTCCATTGAGAAATTGAGGGGAGACGGTTTGTCATGTACCAAAATTTAGGCCAAGGTCAAAGGTCAAGGTCGATGTGACCCCAAAATCAGGAAATCATTAAAAATCATGATTTTTTGTGTGCATTGATAGATTGAGGGAAGACGGATGTGTTGTGTACCAAAATTGAGGTCAAGGTCAAAGGTCAAGGTCACTGTGACCCCAAAATCAAGAAATCATTAAGTCACATTTGCATATGCCTGTCGAAGACGAGGTCATGTAATGCGATGTTGCGTTCTGTCCATTCATCCATTAACATTTGTTGTCCATGCGATAGCTCTAGTTTCAAGGTATGGATTGGTACCAAACTTTGAGTATACCTTACTCGCATGACAAAGTGAAGCCATACATATGAGATCAATTTGTCAAAGGTCTAGGTCGCAGTCCCCCAAAACTGAATCAAGCTTAGCTGACTAAATGTGTTGGAATATTCAAAAGTCTTTCCCCTGCATTTATATGATATTGTCCTGTGGAGTTGTCTCTCATGTTTGAAACGCTTCATTTGGTTAAACTGTTGTGAAATAAAAACCATACATTTACTAATTTAACGGGGAAAGGAGTCCTTTATGAACTTCACACCTGTTTATTAACTCAAGAACAAAGGTTTACTTCATCACTTTCTTCTTCCTTCATGAAAAATTCTCTCGTCTGAAAGGAATCCATTTGCAGGAAAACTACTATTTTCTTGTGTTTGACTATTGTCGATTTCAGTGTGGGATATGTGAGCTCTCAGCTCTTGCTTCAAGGTCAACCAGTTACATGTACCAAGAGTTAAGCTCATTTTAGTTTATCATTCAATGTAAGATGTGATATATGTTACATTCTCATAAGCAAAAAATTGTAGACCTTTCTCTGGATTGCTAGATCAATTGGAATCAAGGCTATTAAACAACCTTGAAATTTGAACCAATGTAATTCCAGATATATGGGCGTATATTGAAGCCCCTTGGGCTCTTGTTTATATTTATTATTATTAATTTTTTTATTTGGCACACATGTTCTTTAAAACTGAGCACCAATGGAAAGTTGATGTCAACTTTGATATGTCAAAGACAACTATTTCCCCTAATTTCTGCAATTAGAACTGCAAAAGCCTTGTTGACTGAATCATGTGGACTATATACTTATATTTATCAAAACTCTCCCCTTGTAAATTGCTGATGCAACAAATTAGAATCAGCCACCAGAGTCCCGTTGGAATGATCAATTAACTGAAATGTCTGCTTAGAAAAACTTCAGCTTGTGAATAGAAGCCCAGGAAAAGAGGCCAACAATATTATTTACCATCGGTACCAACTGGAAAAAAAAACAAGATAGTCAGATTCCGTTTCGTAACAGGTTCGACTTTTGCATGCACCGGACCACCGCGCATGAATTGACGCGCAGCAACCGGAAGTGAAATTGGCGCGGGAAATGTTGACAGAGAAATCCAACAACAATGGCCAAAGATCGGCTTGGAATAAATTTTCAATGGATTATTTCTTGGATTGTCCGTTGCTTCAGATAGATCTAGACTCCTAAAAGGTATTTACGAAAATTGATCGCATTTTATCGTTTTTACTGGATGAAATCCTACTTTCCGCATGCGACAGATAGATTTTTTTGCAACTTGTCACGGGAAAAATTCACTTGCCGGCGGCGGTAGGTAGGCAGGCGTTATTTCGACCGCTGCCTTGTTCTGCAGATTTTATTTTTTTAGTGGAGTATTTGTACGATGATATCGCCCACGAAGAATTCAATTTACGTTGTGTGAAACGGAAACAAAATTATATATAGGTAGAAAACTAAGGAATGGCCAGGAAAATTATGGCCTGCTACTTTCGGTCGAGATTTTTTTTCTTAGCAGGTCATTTTCCACATCGCCTGCTTTGTCAAAATTGTGGCCTGCTTTTAGCCAATAGCAGGCCGCCATTTCGAACGCTGCACTATATTATACACACAGACATTGATGGCTATGATCATGTACACATAGATAGCACTGCTAGCAGTATCACAGCTAATCCACTATATTATACACACACACATTGATGGCTATGATCATGTACACATAGATAGCACTGCTAGCAGTATTACAGCTAATCCACTATATTATACACACACACAATGATGGCTATGATCATGCACACATAGATAGCACTGCTAGCAGTATCACAGCTAATCCACTATATTACACACACACACAATGATGGCTATGATCATGAACACATAGATAGCACTGCTAGCAGTATCATAGCTAATCCACTATATTATACACACACACATTGATGGCTATGATCATGTACACATAGATAGCAATGCTAGCAGTATCACAGCTAATCCACTATATTATACACACACACATTGATGGCAATGATCATGTACACATAGATAGCACTGCTAGCAGTATCATAGCTAATCCACTATATTATACACACACACATTGATGGCTATGATCATGTACACATAGATAGCACTGCTAGCAGTATCATAGCTAATCCAGTATATTATACACACACACATTGATGGCTATGATCATGTACACATAGATAGCAATGCTAGCAGTATCATAGCTAATCCACTATATTATACACACACACATTGATGGCTATGATCATGTACACATAGATAGCAATGCTAGCAGTATCATAGCTAATCCACTATATTATACACACACACATTGATGGCAATGATCATGTACACATAGATAGCAATGCTAGCAGTATCATAGCTAATCCACTATATTATACACACACACATTGATGGCTATGATCATGTACACATAGATAGCACTGCTAGCAGTATCATAGCTAATCCAGTATATTATACACACACACATTGATGGCTATGATCATGTACACACAGAGTTCGAATTTGGCACCTGTCCGTCAGTCCGAGACTGGTAAAAAATCAAACGGACTGGTGTGAGTGACTGAACAACAAGTCCGTCGGACTGGTAACAAAAAAGCTCTCCATTCATTGTGTAAACTATTTCTCTGGATATCTCCGCACAATTTGTAAAGAATGAACATGAAGCTGCGCTATCGAAACCTCTCGGCTCTGAACCCCAGCTATTATAATGTAAGGGTGTCTCTACCAATTGATTGGCTTGTGGGAAGAAATATTTACCCCTGGTATTGTAAGTGTACTTTCTTTGAAAAAAAAAAATTGTCTAAGAGAATAAATCAATAAATCAGTCATCCAATCAATAAATAAATGTGATAGTATACTAACATGATATAGAAATAATATGCAAACTTAACATAGGAATTAGTGGATTTTGTTAGACAAGGGGCATAACTCTGCAAATACTTTCTGACACGACTCATTTTCGATAGGCATCTAGTGTCATTTTCAAAACAGATTTGCAGGCATTCTTCGCATTGTGTAAGAGAATAAATCAATAAATCAGTCATCCTATCAATAAATAAATGTGATAGTATACAAACATGATATAGAAATTATATGCAAACTTAACATAGGGAATTAGTGGATTTTATTAGACAAGGGGCATAACTCTGCAAAATACTTTCTGACACGACTCATTTTCGATAGGCATCTAGTTCAGGTCAAGAGAAACAACTGTATCACGTTAGGATGTTGTATATGGAGCGGTTCTGAAATTATACAATAACAAATCATAAATGGATTTTTATTTGTAAAAAGGGGCATAACTCTGCAAAATATTGTCCGAGATGACTCATTTTCGATAGGCTTCTGATTTACGTGAAGATAAATAGATGTAACAAGTTTGGTTGCCATGCATGAAACGGTTCTGTAGATATCGCGGTAACGGACGGACGTACGGACGGACGGACAGCCGTACATGATGACGACAATACCCCTAGGCCAAAGTTGGCCGAGGGGTAAAAACGAAATGTCTGTTTTCGGTTACCCGACCGAGTCTAAATAAATCGTGTGAGTCTAAAACAATTTCCAGCAAATTCCAACGAAATCACGACCACGGCCGCATTGCGACTGTAATGCAGCATGGCAATGCAGGCTGGAGATCTTTTCAGAAAATAAAGCTCCTAATTCCAGGTCGGGAATCGAGAAATCAGCAACATGATTACGCTTCAGTCGACCTGATCATGTTTACCAGGACAATTATAAACATATTCTCCATCAACTTCGAAAGAAATCTACTGATTTTTTTGGCTTGAAATGGCGTTTGCTGAAGCAGTGTTTTTCGCGATGACACGTGCAGTCAAAGTCGCTGTCGAAGTCTAGCCGACGGGGTTTGTCATCTTTGATTATCTTCACACGCGCTCAAGAAATGCACAATTATTAATTTCTTATTAGTAGCAACCATCACAGAGCACAAAATATTCATGATGACAAATGTTCCCACATCTTTTAATTAATATTAACGGACTAGTAAAAATATTTACGGACTGGTTACATTTTTGGCTCACCAGTCCGGCGGACTGGTTCAAATTTTTCTTAAATTCGAACCCTGACACATAGATAGCACTGCTAGCAGTATTACAGCTAATCCACTATATTATACACACACACATTGATGGCTATGACCATGTACACATAGATAGCACTGCTAGCAGTATCATAGCTAATCCACTATATTATACACACACACAATGATGGCTATGATCATGTACACATAGATAGCACTGCTAACAGTATTACAGCTAATCCAATAAACACACATTGATGGCTACGATCATGTACACATAGATAGCACTGCTAGCAGTATTACAGCTAATCCACTATCTTATACACACACACAATGATGGCTATGATCATGTACACATAGATAGCACTGCTAGCAGTATCACAGCTAATCCACTATATTATACACACACACATTGATGGCTATGATCATGTACACATAGATAGCACTGCTAGCAGTATCACAGCTAATCCAGTATATTATACACACACACATTGATGGCTATGATCATGTACACATAGATAGCACTGCTAGCAGTATCATAGCTAATCCACTATATTATACACACAGACATTGATGGCTATGATCATGTACACATAGATAGCACTGCTAGCAGTATCACAGCTAATACATTGTACACATCTTATACATTAAACAATCCCACTCATAGAAGCATGAGAACAACCTGTACATAGTGTTTATTGCATCCCCATGGAATTGTCAGAATTTTGGCTGTGAGGAGTATAATACTGAACACGATTTATTATTTACTTTCATTACCAGTTTTATTTTTTTCCGCTTCCTATTCCCATTCTCGTCAAACGTAACCTGCTATTTGTGGAGAGGAAGTATTGATTCAGATTGGAATGTTCAGCTGGACACAGAATCTCACTGAATGAGCCGAATTTCTCCAAGCAGCTCAACTTGATGAAGAGGAACAAGTGAATTCCGCGGAGGACCAGTTCAATTCACTTAATGATGGGGCCGGAGTCGGTGCACGTTCATTGTTTTGAGAGTGGCGAAGAAGACAGGCCTGTGAGACAGTGAGTGGAGAGATGATGAGTTATACAAGTGCAGTTCTATACTGGTGACATTCAGAATGGTCAGCCAACCTCACCATATAGTTTATATATGTACCTATTCTAGCCACTCTTGGTCCTGCCAATCTCTGTCCATGGATACAGGGTGGCATATTTCATGTGTCTGCCAACACAAGTCACTAGACCAGACTGGCTAATAGCCTGTCTCGCCCTAACTCCCCACCAATAGCACTGACCAGAATGACTTATAGCCTGTCTCAACTTATCTCCACACCTTATTTTTTTACATGGTGGTCAATTGTGGCCAGTTTCGGCCGTTATGGGTATAAATGGTGCCGGCCGGTTTTGGCCGGTATAAGTACGAAAGGGTTTTAAACCCTTTCATTGTTTAACCTGGGTTCACCTGCCATGTCACGGTCTGTACAAGAATACTGTAAACTTAAGATTGGTCGTACATGCTTTGATGTCAAACTAAGAGGAAGTGACATTGGGGGATCCACAAGTAATGACAAAATTCTCTTCTCGTTTGAGTGAGTGTCTCTCAATTCGTAGAAATATGCCTGCTGACGTAACAGTGCTGTCATAGAATGACTACGAACATGGACATATGCTGCACGTCATAAACAGAATGAGGAGCGAAGCTATAACAGCCTATCACCCTAACTCCACACCAATGACATGGACCAGGTTAGCTGATAGCCTGTCATCTCAACTCCACACCAATGACACGGACCAGGCTGGCTAATAGCCTGTCACATTAACTCTACACCAATGACACGGACCAGGCTGGCTAATAGCCTGTCACATTAACTCCACACCAATGACACGGACCAGGCTGGCTAATAGCCTGTCACATTAACTCTACACCAATGACACAGCTAAGGCTAGCTATAACAGCCTATCACTAGTATCAGCCTATTCCACACCCATGGCATGGACCAGGCTAGCTAATAGCCTGTCACCCCAAATCCACACTGATGACACGGACCAGGTTGCCTAATAGCCTATCTCACACTAACTCCACATCAATGACACGGACCAGGCTGGCTAATAGCCTATCTCACACTAACTCCACATCAATGACACGGACCAGGCTGGCTAATAGCCTATCTCACAGTAACTCCACACCAATGACACGGACCAGGCTGGCTAATAGACTATCTCGCACTAACTCCACGTCAATGACACAGACCAGGCTAGCTAATAGCATCTCACACTAACTCCACACTGATGACACGGACCAGGTTGCCTAATAGCCTATCTCACAGTAACTCCACACCAATGGCACGGACCAGGCTGGCTAATAGCCTATCTCACACTAACTCCACACCAATGACACAGACCAGGCTGGCTAATAGCCTATCTCGCACTAACTCCACATCAATGACACAGACCAGGCTGGCTAATAGCCTGCCTCACACTAACTCCACACCAATGACACAGACCAGGCTGGCTAATAGCCTATCTCGCACTAACTCCACATCAATGACACGGACCAGGCTGTCTAATAGCCTATCTCGCACTAACTCCACATCAATGACACGGACCAGGCTGGCTAATAGCCTATCTCACACTAACTCCACACCAATGACACGGACCAGGTTGGCTAATAGCCTATCTCACACTAACTCCACACCAATGACACGGACCAGGCTGGCTAATAGCCTATCTCACACTAACTCCACATAAAGACAAGGACCAGGCTGGCTAATAGCCTATCTCACACTAACTCCACACCAATGACACAGACTAGGCTGGCTAATGGCCTATCTCACACTAACTCCACATCTAAAGACAAGGACCAGGCTGGCTAATAGCCTATATCACACCAACTCCACATCAATGACACAGACCTGGGCTAATAGTCTATCTGGCACCAACTCCACAACAATGAGACTGAAGCAGGCTGACTGGTAGCTTGTCTCACCCTAATGTGTACAAGTAAAAATTAGAATGTATGTTCATGAACAGTAATTTTTTTATTTTCAATGAAAGCTCGTGTGAAACACGGGCGAAGAGCATTTCCCCGAATACATGTGTAACACATAAATTGGTATACTCACAGGGTTTAGATCTCCCTAAAATGGGCACACCCTCTACATAATAGGTGTGGCAATTTTTTTAAGCATGGGACAGAGGGTGGGGCATATACCCATGGAGGATGAGTAATCGGGAATCATCCCTGGTAGTAGCGCCTCTGAGAAGGGATTTCTTTACTAATGGGTGAAATCCAGTGCGAGGCAGTACAAAACTTAATTTTGTGTTTCACGGACCCGCCAACATTGAAAAATTGAATATCAGAATAAAAATAAAATTTCAAATTGCCCCTTTTATTTCTCTACGAAAGTTGGAACATTAAGATTTCAACCTTTTTTTTCATTCCTGATTGTATGAAATAAGCTGTTGTATTCTATCTGAAACAATGCCAGCAAATGAAAATGAGACAACTGGAAGTCAGCGAACTGTTGTTGTTGTAAAATGCTGCTAATAGTGAGTGGATAGAATTTAACGTCGCTTTCAACCATATTTCAGCTATATCGCGACGAACCAACTAAGCACCACCCAGCCAAGTGAAATTGCATTCCTGTTACTTTAAATACGACATCTTTGAAGCAGCATGGAAACAGATAACCTCCACCCACCCTATAAAACTCTGAGGATAGCACACAAGACACACACAGGTCGCTTACAGTGAGTGAGTGAACAGAATTTAACGTCGCTTTCAACAATATTTCAGCTTTATCACGACGAACCAACTAAGCACCACCCAGCCCAGTTGTGTTCCTGCTACTTAAAAGAAGAAATCTTTGAAGCAGCATGGAACCAGACACCCTCCATCCACCCTATAAAACACTGAAGACACAGACAGATTGCTTACATGGTCAGGGACTAATCCAGGCATTTTTTGGGGACACCGGTCGACTACCGCGAAACCGGAAACCGCAAAACCGGAAATACAGACGCTGCACAAAACCGATGCGCAGTGGGCTTAAACAGGCTAAAATGGCGGCCCGCATGGATTTAGTCAAGAAGCATGATGCGAGTTGGAAGATTTAGTGTTTCCACCGGCTGTACACATAAAATAATCAGTTACTTCTTCGATAAATAATGAAAATAAGACCATAAGAGTGATTTTAGGTGGTTTTGGTTTAGATTTTAGCCGACATTCAATTTTGTTTGACAGTATTTGGGCGCGTGAGTTTGGGCGCACTACCGGTATACCGGTATCAAAACACGTCTGGATTACTCCCTGATGGTGCAATAAAGACAAGTGATATTACAGTGCTAAACATCACATTATGAAAGTCCTGTTCTTCTCAGCAAAATGCATTGAAGCAATGCTGCCAATAGTACGGTACATGTACTTAGGCAACATTGTGAGCCATTGACAAATACAAGAACATAAATATACGAATCTTCACGCAACCACTTCATGAACAGATGAATTTATACTTTTCAATGAATATACCGTAAACCCCCTTTCTTCCAGATTATTTTCATCGATCAAAAATAATCCCGCATTATATGCGATTATATCGTCGAAAACATATGATTATCTATCAGTGAAACTCAGTATAGTGCAGGCACGTCAGTTCACGGCCCAAACCATACGTGGAGGATCCGACCATCATCCGTGGATGGTCCGACCATCATCCGTGGATGATCCAGCCATCATCCATGGATGATCCAGCCATCATCCACGGATGATCCAGCCATCATCCACGGAGGATCCGGCCATCATCCAGCCATCATCCGTGGATGGTCCGGCCATGATACGTGGATGGTACAGCTATCCTCCAGCTATCCTACCAGTAGGATAGGGTAACTGGAAAGTGGGCGTACTGTACTTAGGCAACAACGCCATTCAACATAAATCGGGAACCTTCACTGACTGTGTGATCTATCACTATGTCATGGTACCCACAGTGACGTGGTACGTCAGAGCTTGGAAATGGTGGATGTTTCACCAGTACAACCGATATGTCATGGTTTAATTTACTGTTGAAGCATGAGGCTGTTGCAACACACGTGAACAACCACAATGTTGATGATAAGAATGTTAGATTTTAAGTGTTTGTTGACAGCTAAAAGTATGTGACATAACATACAGTTTTTGAAGTCAGACATATTCATGCACTCCGGGTCCATCATCAGTTGCATATGTGGTATTAATTTAGAAAGCCAAGCTATATTTCATGTTATATCATAATATAAAGTATATACCTTGAAAAAAATAGGTTTAGTCAACTGGATGGCTTCTAGTCAGTCACCAATTGCACATGCATTATGAATTTGGAGAGCCTGTCTTAACTTCTTTAAAAATTACTGCTAATGTTACATTTAACCTTAATAAAACAGGTGAAGTCATTTTCGTAAAGCTTCTGATCCATCACTATCTGCATATGTGATATGACCAGAAAGATGAACAGACAGACAGATAGAGACACAGATGACATGGACAATTCAGTTCCATTTGAGGCATCATTCCATATTACATGTATCTTCGAAGTCTAAATATTCTGTCAAAATGCACCAGAACCATTTTACTTAAATTATATACAAAAAATTCCCAGGTGATATGTGCCATATAGCAGGAATGTAGAAGTTTCACTTCAAAAATCTTTCCAATTTTTCAGTCTAAAAAATAGTTAACAGTTGTATAACTATGCTGTCAAAATGCAATGGTACATGTATGTGACATTTCATCTCTCAAGTTTCAAGCAAATTCTGGGGATCTTCAGATGAACAAAAAACAAATGAGCATTAACAAAGTGATAATTTGTGATTTTACTCATTGAAAATTGGCCAGAATGCTTCTCCAGACATCTGGAAGCCAAGGGCTTCAAAGTCACTTGAGACTAAACAAGTGTTATTGGGATAACCATACCACTGTTCAAACAGGATCAGATTATTATTATCAGTATTGGAGAGAGAAGCACTGATTCTGTTTACTTTGTTGACACAAGCACTAGGCCCCTTATGTTATTGCATTATGCAATAAGTCAACCACTTCAGATTAACCACTTTACTGCACAACACAGGAAGGAAGCAATCAGAGATTGCCCAATGCGGGAGTTGCACAATACAGGGTTCCGGCCTTGGCCGCTAGGATCGCCTTTGTCTTTATTTCCGTTTCATACCACTTCTGTCGTCTGCAAGGCACAGCTGGCTGATCGTTTCGCTTGGACGCGTAGCGGGCGATAACTCTCCGTAATAACCACCGCCCAGCCGCCAGGATCGCGGCGAACGACATTTCCGGTTTATCGCGAAAAAGCAGCCGACATGGAAATTGATATAAAAATAGCAGCGACTGCGTGTTTGCTTTAAGGTATGTGGTTGATTTATATGATTTTAAGTTCAATACTTGATATAATCGATAGAAACCTGTCGTAGTTTATTCGATTGTGCCGCCATATACGTTAGCAATGGTGAAAGACAAATATGCCGAATATAAAACAGGCCCGCGGGATGTCTGAAATAGTATGAAAACTAAAAGACGTCTTTATTTCTATACGAACGTTTACGAAGATACAAAAGAAATGAGTTATGTTCACAGCAGTCATATACTATTGTCATAATCATTCTCTGTGGGTGCCCACTCAGCTGTGCCTTGCAGACGACAGAAGTGGTATGAAACGGAAATAAAGACAAAGGCGATCCTAGCGGCCAAGGCCGGAACCCTGTATTGTGCAACTCCCGCATTGTATGCCCCCCTTCCACTTTAATCCGACACTGCCCCGCCATTGTTCTGTTCTTTATTGGTTGGTGGAGGCCTAATTTGGATAATTATAAATCTGTTTCAGTCACTTTTTTGCCATGCCTCACATAATACATATTCCAAGTATCAAGCAACAAGTGATAATACGATGCTTCGATGCAAGCTGGTCGCCAGGGCTTTCGCCAAATCCGAAAATGTGACCTGGTCATGAGACCTACATTCCTTGGGAGTATATTGTGGTAAAATTATGAAGCGATCAGTGAACTTTGAATTTTGCACCCAATTCACTGTTTTTGGGGCAATTTCATACTTCACGACCTATGTTGTTTGCTTTGGAATGTAGAATAACATATAATATAGCCATTTTCCTGGTTCAAATCGGTTATGGACCGAGATCCAGCTTGGACAAATAAATATATCCCATTCACTTAGGTTTAAACAAAGGGCCATAACTCTTGAAAATATAACCGAAAACAGAGAACTTCACGCTGCACATCTATGGGTCACTGGCCACATATCATGCAAATTTCGTACTTGTTCATACAATATTAACCGAGATCGAGCCCTACAAATCCCAATTCACAAAGATTTGAAGAAAAAAGGGCCATAACTCTTGAAAATATAAGCGAAATGTGGAGAAACTTCATGCTGCACAACTACAGGGCACTGACCACATATCCTGCAAATTTCATAATTGTCCATACAATATTAACCGAGATCCAGCCCGGACAAGTTCCAATTCACAAGGATTTGAAGAAAAAAGGGCCATAACTCTTGAAAATATATGCGAAACTCGGAGAAACTTCACGCTGCACAACTACAGGGCACTGACCACACATCCTGCAAGTTTCATAATTTTCCATACAATATTAACCGAGATCCAGCCCGGACAAGTCCCAATTCACGAAGAAATCAGGAACAAAGGGCCATAACTCTTGAAAATATAAGCGAAACGTGGAGAAACTTTACGCTGCACAACTGTGGGTCAATGACCACATATCATGCAAATTTCATACTTGTCCATACAATATTAACCAAGATCCAGCCCGGACAAGTCCCATTCACAGAGATTTCAGAAAAAGGGCCATAACTCTTGAAAATCATACCGGAACTCGGAAAAAACTCTACGCTGCACAACTATGAGCCACTGGCCACATTCCATGCAAGTTTCAATCCTGTCCATCAAATATTAACCGAGATATTGCCCGGACAAGAAATTCGGACGGACAGACGGACGGACGGACAGACGGACGGACAAAGCGATCGCTATATGCCCCCCCTCTAGTTAGAGAGGGGGCATAACTATGTAGGCCTAGCTGATAGTGTAGCTGTAAAAACCCCCGCTGCCACATATATGCCAGTGCTAGCAGCACCAATGTCCTTTCAATCCATTTTTAAACTATAATGTTAATTAAATTATGAATTGTAAAAAAGAATGCATTATGAAATATAAATAAAGCATTATGTTGATGGGTCACGAAATCCATATGGGAGGTCAATTTTTTTAAATCCTTTGTCTGTCTAACAAGATCACAATAATAAACTTGTACTGTATAAGTCTACTGTCTGCAGTGCTACCCAATGATGAACAAATATCACAAAGCTACACGATGAAGCAAAATCCCCAGATCTGGCCGGGGAATGTAGGTATTGGACTAAGTCCTGAGAATTTCACGTATTCAAAAAAATGGCCATTTGGCTTACAAGGGATGTGAATTATAACATTGGGAATGTAATATTCATGTTAGGCAAATTAGAATTACTTTTTCCTGATTTAAAGAAGTAAATTTCCATTTTTGTGAAAAAAATCTCATTTTGAGACTCAAAAACGTGCCTTCATGTTTTCGACAACATCACCAGAGTCTTGTCAGTCCTTTGCCTGTCTTGCAAGATCATTATACTCAAATTTCATGGAAATCAAACAAGTTGTTTAGAAGATATCATGTTATACATGTTTACCTGAATTCAAGTCTATATTGCCACCTAGTGATGACCAAATACCACGAAAAACAAGCAGGTGAAATCTAATGCCCTAGGGAGAAGGTACATAAGAGTTCAATGAAAAAAAATTAATCATGATAATGGTTAAGAAGGTTTTGATGTTAAGTCAGATAATTGAGATATTTCATTTGAATGGCAATTTGGTTCCCACCGAAAGGGAATTATCATGTCAGCAATCCTATATTTATGCTTGGCAGCCTAGAATAGAACAGTTTTTAAATATTTCTCCAAGCGAATTGGTAAATTTTCATTTCACGAAAACCTTTTTTTTTGAGACGCAAAAAACTTGCCTTAAAAATTATGCCAGCTACACCAAAACCTTTTCAGCACATTGCCTATCCTTCAAGACCATTGTAATAAAATTTCAAAGAAATCGGGCAAGCTGTTCAGACGAAATCGTCACAGAAAGGTTCACCTATGCTCTGACTATAACGCCACCTAGTGGTGAGCAGCGGCTATCAAAACACAACCAGACAAATTTCCCAGGCCTAAGGAGATAGCACACAAAGTCTGACCCGAAAATATTTAACGGTTTCAGAGATATTCACGTTTGAAGTCGTGGCGGCGGCGGCGGATCCGGAGCCGTTTCTCATGAAAACATAAGAGCATCCACTTTGTGGAAATGCTCTAAATAGTATACATATAACTCCAGTATCTGTCCATGACCGCATTGTGAATGAGCAACCCTGAGTATGTACTTGGCACATCAAGCTGAATGAAAATGTCACAGTGTTTTAATTGTGCCACCAAGGTTAGTGTGTGATCCCAGATCACATCAATCATTGTATTACCATGATAAACTATCTCAAATTCACACACAAAACTTCCTCATTACATGTCTGTGTATATAAACACTGTAACTCTGAGCTGATACATGTAGGCTATGAGAAGCTATTACAGACAGCAGATCAGGGTTGAGGTAATAGTCGGGATACAATATATATCAGGCACTCTAGGCAAGGTGATCATACAGACAGCGGACAGATTCGGTTTAGTGACTAAAATTATTCAAGGAATTTGTTAACAGTTCAGATAATATATATGTAGCAAAAAATTGAAATGAAGTGGTAACTGCTGCTTGGTAGAGAGACTGGCTCATCAGGCCTGTCAGACGTCCGTGGATGAATTGTGCAGAATTCTGATCATTCACATGTACACTATATAATGTATTGATCTGCCTCAGTATCTACAGAACATGTTCTTATACATTATAACATTTCTCACATCACAGCGACAAAACTTAGCAATTAGATACACGTACATGTATGTGATACATTTGTGTCTAAAGTCTTATATTAGTCCGACTGGCATTTTCAGCTGAATCAGGTTTTTTTCTATGCCAATCAAAATAAGTCTTGCATTATTACTGACTACAAACTACTTTCATTACACCATCATATTGGAATGTCAATTCTCATTCACAGAAGTATCATTTGACCCTGCATGTTCCGCACTTATTTCAACATTGTGTATTTGTCTCTTTCAAGTTTTTTTCTGGAGTTTATATTTAACGATTGAATTCAAGCGTTTCCATACAGTTGAAATTTTATTCACTCTTTTCTATCGGTTTCAGAATTGAATTATACCGGAGAGAGAGTCAAATTTTACACTGGGGTGATGATTCTACATTGACTGGATCTACGACCCAGAACAATGAATATTTCAAGAATGAAGTCAAAACTGACATACTATTTGCCTGTAAAATATGTATTATCTGAGAGAGACATACCACAATGTTGGCCTCAGAGAGGAACATACCACGATGTTGGCCTCATAGAGGAACACACCACGATGTTGTCCTCAGAGAAGAACATACCACGATCGTATCCTCAGAGAGGAACATACCACCATGTTTTTTCAGAGAGGAACATGCCAAGATGTTGTCTGCACCAGGATGTTGTCCTCAGAGAGACACATACCCAGGGATTCATACAAGTCAAAAATTTTACCACCGAAAACTCAATATTACTCAAAATTGAGTTTTCACAATGGTGAAATTGAGTTTTCAAAATTTTTAACCGCCGATTCAAAGATTGCAATTGAGTTTTCAAATTTTTTTACCACCGATTTACCTATTGGTATTCAGTTCTCAAATATTTCAACCACCACCATGCACAGGATGTTGGTGGTGTGTTTTAATATGGTCAATATATGTTATACTATGAGCAGGGGTTATTTTTGACAAAACATTTTCATCTACCCAATATCCAAATTCAATAAAACTCATTCTATTCAGCGCGTCTTCAGCTAAAGTTTTCATCGAATGAAGTATAAAAACCGAGAGATTTACATGTACCGTACCACAAGATCAGTCTGAATAACAATGGAATCGGAGGGAGAAATCAAGCAGTAATTGTTCAAAACAGCAAACAATCGAACCAGGAAACATGCCCTCTTGTCTGCAGCTAACTGCACCAAACACAGCCTCTGCAGATTGTTACTGAATTAAAGTTTAATAAAGTTTTTACATGAGACAGATCTGCCAAGTTCTAAAGTCTAAATTTTCTGAAAACTACCGAATATTTTGGATGGTCACATTTACTCAATGTTAAATTTTTTAAGCAAATTTCTTGAGTGCTATTTATCTCCTGTTAAGTTTTCCAAAATCCAGTTCTGGAGGTCACCTTGTATTTAAAGTATGGTTTTCCATTACTCTTCCAACTACGAAAATTTATTGTTTATAATCAACGAGGAGTCAACTTTATGGAGCAGACGAAGATAAAATATGCAGCCTGGTCTCGTCGCAGTGTCAGTCGCACTGACATCTCACGAGTGAAGTTGTAGACCAGTCAATGTACTTTACAAAAATACAACCCGATCATGATTGCAGGTCTTGGCTTTAGCAAGTCATGTGAAATTTAGACGTTTAGTCTTGATGTATTTTCAATCTTTGACATCGCTGGACATTTCACTTTTTACTTCGTGTTTGATGGATACTGAATGGACCGAACGTCGGCATCACGGTCCAGATTTAACCGGGAAATATGGTCGACTGACTGCAGGCACGTGGCTGTACAAAGCGCAAGACTGTCTGTCGGCTGTCAACCCTATTGCGGTAATGGAAACTTCCACTGACCCGTGTTGTAAGCCCACAAGCCGATGAATCGAATTGGAAGAGTTCACTTTCAAAATAGGGAAGTAAGGCACAAAAGTTTTCAACTACGTAACAACAACGCGAGGGCAGATTTTTCTTTGTATTTCATTTCTGAAACTTGCAACTCTGGCGGACAAATTGATGACCTACGCGATTTAAAGATGACAACAACAGCTACACAGGGTCTGTCTGAAGTTGAAGAAAAAAATAACTTTTACGGCGACAGATGACCGATAAAAACTTTTGGGCGGCAGTCCCTGTTGTCAAACTTCAGTGATAGTTTGGAAACCCTCGGCAGTACGAATGCATGCAGGCTGCCTCACAATAAACCTTTGAGGGTTCCGGAAATAATGTATGCAAGCAATTGTGTCTGCCGCTACGCGGCGCTGTGATCAGCATACTCGAAGTCGTCAACAACAACACCACCACACGTGGTGGCATGCTCCCGGCGCCTGTTAGTGTCGTTTTCACGGTAAGATCGTCATTCGATTGAGTTTATTTCGTAATTTGGGGCTGTCAAATTAACTTTGACCATGTCTGGCGAATTGAGTTTTCCACGAAAAATTGAGTATTTGTCGAGTAAAACGAAAGCAATTGAGTTTCCTGCCATACGAATTGAGTTTTCAATTTTTTTTTACCACCGGTATTTGGTGGTAAAAAGCGACTTGTATGAATCCCTGATACCAGGATGTGTCCTCAGAGAGAGAGAGAGACATACCAGGATGTTGTCCTCAGAGAGACATACCAGGATGTTGTCCTCAGAGACATCCCAGGATGTTGTCCTCAGAGAGACATACTAGGATGTTGTCTTCAGAGAGGGACATACCAGGATGTTGTCCCCAGAGAGGAACATACCATGATGTTGACCTCAGAGAGAGACATACCAGGATGTTGTCCTCAGAGAGGAACATACCAGGATGTTGTCCTCAGAGACATACCAGGATGTTGTCCTCAGAGAGAGACATACCAGAATGTTGTCCTCAGAGAGGGACATACCAGGATGTTGTCCTCAGCGACAGATATACCAGGATGTGGTCCTCATAGAGAGACATACCAGGATGTTGTCCTCAGAGAGAGACATACCAAGATGTTGTTCTCAGACAGGGACATACCAGGATGTTGTCCTCAGAGAGGAACATACCAGGATGTCCTCAGTGAGAGACGTACCAGGATGTTGTCCTCAGAGAGGGACATACCAGGATGTTGTCCTCAGAGAGTAACGTACCAGTATGTTGTCCTCAGAGACATACCATGATGTTGACCTCAGAGAGAGACATACCAGGATGTTGTCCTCAGAGGAACATACCAGGATGTTGTCCTCAGAGAAATACCAGGATGTTGTCCTCAGAGAGAAACATACCAGGATGTTGTCCTCAGAGGGACATACCAGGATGTTGTCCTCAGAGACATACCAGGATGTTGTCCCCAGAGAGAGACATACCAGGATGTTGTCCTCAGAGAGGGACATACCAGGATGTTGTCTTCAGAGAGGAACATACCAGGATGTTGTCCCCAGAGAGGAACATACCAGGATGTTGTCCTCAGAGGGAGACATACCAGGATGTTGTCCTCATAGAGAGACATACTAGGATGTTGTCCTCAGAGAGAGACATACCAAGATGTTGTCCTCAGAGAGGGACATACCAGGATGTTGTCGTCAGAGAGGAACATACCAGGATGTTGTCGTCAGAGAGGAACATACCAGGATGTTGTCCTCAGAGAGAGACATACCAGGATGTTGTCCTCAGAGAGGGACATACCAGGATGTTGTCCTCAGAGAGGAACATACCAGGATGTTGTCCTCAGAGAGAGACATACCAGAATGTTGTCCTCAGAGAGGAACACATCAGGACATTGTCCTCAGAGAGAGACATCATGATGTTGTCCTCAGACAGGAACATAGCAAGATATTGTCCTCCGGGAGGGACATACCATGAAGTCATCAGAGAGGGACATACCATGATGTCATCGGAGAGGAACATACCACCATGTTTTCTCAGAGAGGAACATGCCAAGATGTTGTCTGTACCATGATGTTGTCCTCAGAGAGAGACATACCAGGATGTTGTCCTCAGAGCGAGACATACCAGGATGTTGTCCTTAGGTAAAGACATTGTTCAAAAGTGTTTCTGTGGACCTGAGAAAACAATATTCACCGAGGCAGAAGGGCGAGGTGAATGTTGTTCTCTCGGGTCCACAAAAACACATATTGACCGAATCGTCTCGTAACCTTCTCGTTAAGTTGGTGAAAGCAGATAAATACTAGAACTCGTGGACTTCGAAAGGCTGCCGTTATTCGTGTATTTTAATGTTGTGAGTTTTTTTAACTTTGGTCTGTGGGCGTATAGTTCTGAAAATGCAAAGAAGTGTTGTACATGTAATTTTGTTCCGACAGATGTATATATACGATCAGCTCGAGATGATCGTGCTATTTCACACTGCATGAAAGAATTTATTAGTTTCGCAACTTTTTGCACAACACTCCAGATGAGATCAAGTAGGACAGTCTGAAATTGCAACTGCAACACAACTTGAATCAATGTACATTTTGTTTCCGCAATTCATTATTTACTTCAACTTTGCATACCATTTTTCACAATGCATTTGGTTACTCTCCAGGATTCAATATGTCATTGCAGGATTCCGAAAGAATGCCATGCATTGGTATAAATTTGCTAATCCCAAAATGAGGTTGAAAAGGTTAAAAGAGAACAAGAGAAACAACTTTATTTTCACCACGAACATCAGTGTGATGACCTGTAATACGATGTGTATACAAATTTGGAAAACTGCGTATCCAAATATGAATAGTAACGATAACACAGTTGCTAGTCTATATAGGCCAAAGGTTAATCCATGATTATACCAAAAAGGGTGGTCAATATGACAGGCACCTATTTCCAGACATGGACTGAAGATGTTGATTGCAACTTGGTTTTATACTTCAAAATTTTGGTTAGAAATGATGAATAGTTGGACATAAAATATACCTTCAAAAGGGTCCAAAATCACTTAGAATCAATCTCCGGGCGTCTGGGGGCTCCGGCGGCCGGGGGCCTAGGCGGCTAGGCGGCCCCCGGACCCCCGGCATAAAAAAATTAGAACTGCGAATTCCTCGACCTGCCATGCACGACCCATGACATGTCTGATTATGATGGTTTGTGGTATTCAACATTCCATTTCAGAAGTGGACATAACTTATGGTCAATAATATGAATAGGCAAGCCTAGAACATTCTTATGGGATCGAATTGCATACTTCCTGTCAAATATTCCTTCTGATTGGCCCGAGCTTTAACTCAACCTGTAACCATGTGAATCATTTATACGCAGTAATTTAACACACCCTGTGAGCGAGCATATGCATTTTCAACCTATTTTCAGCAACATAAGGGGGATCTCCCAGAAATCACCATCAAGTGATGTCGTCAGCCAATCAGCTAAACTCTGCTGATGTAACCCGCCATTCTCAAGTCTTGTTCCATCCTACCTGCTCTTGTTCAAAATTACAGATGTACAACCGCTTCTGGATATGGAAGTTATTCATAACTATCTTTTGTAAACCTATTCCATATTCCATATAACAGTATTAGCACCAAATTCAAAAAGACAATCATAGTATACATACACATAGGCTTGTTTCCTGCAAGAGCTAGAGAAGCGGTCAACAGTTTTTAATGATGCCGGCAAGACATCACGATGTTCCAAAAATATCAAATCCGTATCGCTGATCAGTATTCTTAATCCATAATATTCATTGTAAAGTCGTCATCTAAAGAATGATGTATCTCAGTCACGCTTTGATTGTGGCTGTTCATATGAGTACCATGAGGATCTTGAAGTACATGGGTTCATACGGCCCCTAGCCCCGGGTTAAGCGGAATTAGACACAAGTTATGAAACGTAGCGCCATAGATCTTGCACGCTACATTCGTATTTTATAAGTTTCTGCAACAATGTTTTGTGACGTTGATTAAAATCGTCACATTTAACACAGGATCTAGCAAATGCTACTAAGCGAGATATGTATACGCCATATGCAGGTCCCACTGGAATATTACTGTCCAGAAAGGGATAGTTTACAATGTCAAAATTGTAATCATCTCTCTTGTCAAAGTCAACGAGAGAGTAACCCCACTTCATTTTAAAAGAGATACAGATCTAAATATGATGTGCCTGTAGGGCTATCTGTTGTTTTCTTCAAATCCAGTGAGGCTGGGAAGAACCCCAGGAATGCTCCAGGTAGTCGTTTCTGTCCGAGGAGCCGAGGCCTATTCTTATCATGACCTTGTGAGTGCACGAAATCACAGCTTAACAAAAACCCCTGTACTTAAATATAGTTGATGCTTTCTTCATCTTCCTCATGTGCAGAAACAACTTCCTGGATCAATCAAAATCGATAAAGATGAAATGTGCATGTCCACTATAATTTTCACCCAGCACAGTCAGTGTTGCACTGAAAGTTTAAGAATTTACGAACTCTGACATTGGGACAAAGCATAGCAACGAATGCAAAATTTATTTCTGTGAAATGCAGGTCTGTGCTCCACAACATCGGACAATTTTGAATTCATTGTTCAAGACGGTCTGCATTATGGGACGAGTTGGCTTTGGACCAGTTGACTGTTTATATGGGACAACTTGGCAAGTCTATTTACTTGTTTTTGTTTATAATATCGATCTATAAAAACTAAAATTATTACTTCTTTGAATGTAGATAAAGATCCCTCAATTCATTGTTCAACTGGCTGGACCTAAACTCTATAGTAACATTTGATTTTGTTGCTGATTTTATTATGTTGACAACGAACCTAGCTATAATATAACCAAAACGTGTACCAACATTAATGTTGGTACACGTTTTGGTTATATTATAGCTAACAACGAACCGAAAGTTTTGGCCGCCCGACCTAAATTACATCGCATGGTTCCTGCTTCAATAAGTGAAGTGACTCACCGTTTTGCCCTTGTAGGCCTATGGATTAAATAAATATTTGTCAACCTCCCTGGTCATTTATTTCCTCTGTATAGCTCATTTTATTTCCATAAACGCCAAAAGTAATAACAATTATCGAGCTGGACTTCCGCCGCCATTTTTAGAACTCCGGCATGATAGCAAATAACGACAGTTACGATTGGATAAAAAAAGGGCATTCCTGGGAATCCCCACGCTACCTCCGCCAATGATGAGTATCTACACTGAATGCTTGCCCTTGATTACTGCGCTAAGTATCATGGGAGATGGTTGATTTCGATTTTATCGAACTACCGCCATATCTCGTTGATCCGAGATTTGGCCGCCATTACCCTCACAATCAGCGTCAACAGAGTGTATTTCGATGAAGAAAAACGCACTGTCTTTAGTTCCAATCACCATGAAATTATAACGAATTTCCAGTTCAATGTCTTGTCCACATTTGGCACTGTGAACGTAAGTCCCAACACTGCTTTGTTTTTTCGCAATCTTGCGGACAAAGCGATTTTGGCCCCCATGAGACCAAGCTGATCCAATAAGGCTGTGCGCGAAGCGACAGCCTTAATAACATATAGTAGGCATTTTGCTTTGCTTTCGACGATCTCTAGCCTGCTTCAGCCACAGTGTAAACCGATGGCCAATCCAACGGCTATTTTCATTGGCTGAGAAGACGCACACGTCACGCTGAGTCAATATCACATTTATGGACCCGCTTTGGAGTCAATATGGAAAATTAGCAACAGCCATGTGACGGCGAATGATCCAATGGGGAAAGAGTAACACGCACAATGATATCATAAACCATGATGTTCTCCTCAGATAGGAACATACCAAGATATTGTCCTCAGAGAGGAACATAGCACAATGTTGTCCTCAGAGAAGGACAAACCACGTTGTTTGTACTCAAGACAGGGATATATAACGATGCTGTCCTCAGAGAGGGATATACAACAATGTTGTCCTCAGAGAGGGATATAGCATGTTGTCCTCAGACAGGAACATACCACGATGTCCTCAGAGAGGGACATACCACAATGTTGCCCTCAGAGAAGGACCACATTGTTGTACTCAGAGAAGGACCACATTGTTGTACTCAGACAGGGATATTGTCCTCAGAGAGGGACATGCCACAATATTATCCTCAGAGAGCCTCAGAGGGACATACCACAAATTTGTCCTCAGAGAGAGGGACATACCATGGACATACCACGATGTAGTCCTCAAAGAGGGACATACCACGATGTTGTCCTCAGAGAGGGACATACCAAGATATTGGCCTCAGAGAAGGACATACCAGGACATTGAGACAGAGAGGAACATACCATGAAGTTATCCTCAGAGAGGGACATACCACGATGTTGTACTCAGGGATACATGTATATCACACTGTTGTCCTCAGCGAAGGACATGCCACATTGTTGTACTCGGACAGGAATAAACCACGAAGTTATCCTCAGAGAGGGACATAACAAAGTGGCAATGAATGACTGATCTGGACTGAAAGAGTACAGGTCTATTGAGTTGTGGTTGGAGCAAGTAATGGACAATGGGAATGAAGATTTCAACTGGCCAACTACACCATCACATTAGAAATTGAAATTTCAAACTTCCTTTATCATGGTTCACTTGCTCAGACAGATGTTATGATGCAAATGTTATGATGCCCATGCAAGCAGAACTGGTGGAAATTTGTTCTTGTATGGTTAGATGTATACATGTATTATCCTTCTGAACCCATAAGAAACTGTATTCATTATTATTAGGTCTTTCCATTACAAATGGAAAGACCTTTTGTTATTCTACGGTTTATTATTATTCTACTTTTGAAATAGCGGCTAAACGGCTTGATATACAGCTTAGATATTTGGCACCTTTGTAGACACGAGGCTGTACGTTCTGGTACAAGTATTCAATTTTGACCTTGACCTTGACCTATGGGCTTTTTTGATAAGAACACCATTTTGCGAATATTGACCAAACGCATAAGGCGATGCAGCTGAAATTTAAAATGTGAAAGTTTGCAGATACACCCAACAAAATAACCAATAAAATAAGTAGGTCAAAGAAGCGGTTTCCGAGTTCTCTCCCCTGGTGCTGTTTTTCGTGTGGGCTGTGTACAGCCAAAACTAAAGAACATATCTAAAAGAAAGTTGATGGTTGGTAAGTGTTACATATGGCCATGCTGTAGTTATATTTTTGAATTGTTACGTAACAAGAAAAAGTAGTTATCTCCCTTTTAATGTTTTTCAAAACCCGGTATTTTATAAGGAAATAAGCTACGGCATTGATACTCCCAATATTAATGAACACTTTAATGACCGAAAAGAATGTGACCTTAAATTTGACCTTTGACCTCCAGGAGCGTCTCTATATGAGTGCAAAGTTTTGTGGTGAAATCTTGAACGGCTAATGCGATCAGCCTAAAAAGAAGGTCACGTGACCTACATCATGTGACAAGGTCACCACTTGTCTCAGAACTCGGCCTTGACCTTGACCTTTGAAGTGGTAAGCGTCCAAATATCGAAAATACGGCTTCCATTTTCTGAAAAACTAACACACTGACAGTTACAAAACAATGAAACAATAGTGGGCACAATACTGTCTTTCTTTTGGCGCTATTTATAAAATGATCCGATGTGACCTTGACCTTGAATATCGCACAATGTAAAAAACATTGTTCGCATTTTTCTCAAAAACTACAACATGCAGGAATCTGTAATTTAGTACATTTGTAGCCCATGATACAGGTATGACGTCACTATGGCCCCCTACAGTTTTCAGACTACAGCGCCATAACTTGAAAACTGTTAGGAATTCTAACCTGAAATTTGCACATGAATGTAGGTCATTACATGAGGTAACAGAACATCAGTAAAACCCATAAGAAGATACCAGAAAGACTGGGAGATAATTGCCATTTCTGAAGTTTTGGATTTATTCAAATTTCGCGAAAATTATGCATCCAATCATCACTATTTTTAGGCACGATTGAGGGAATATATATATGTATTTGCCTATGAAATTTCAAGAATATAGCTTTGATAGGTTTAGAGATATTAAAAAAAAAAAAAAAATCCCGAACTATTAAGCCGTTAAATGGTCACATGTTGATTTCATCTATTCAATGGGAGTTGTCAATTTCGCTGTAGCGATTCGGCTGTAACACTCGAGACATCCGGAGTTCGCAATTAAATAAATGTCGTGTTACATGACGGAGCTGGCTCATCTTTTTGGAAACGGTATAACTCCTGAATCGCAATAGGTACGGACTTCTAATTTGTTGCCTGTTACTTTCAATAATGAGTTCTTTCGTTGACAATGACTCCATACCAGGAAAAGTAATAATACAGCGTAGACAGAGGCTTAGCGATAAAACAAAAAAACATTCTCCCCACTTCGTGCATGCTATTTGCCTATTACCCGTCAGGTTAAACACTTTCGATATTAAGTAGTAATTGATTTCATCCATCTAATGGCATAACGCCAGATCGGTTTCAAAGAGGTACTAATTGGTTCTCCATTGACAAGGCGTGAAGACCTGTATGTAACCCGACACACAAGTTAAAGCTTTCGGGAGTTTCGACTGTACCAACCGAGTCACCCCGCGATTGTAATTAAATGAACGTCGTTTTAAGTGATGAAAGGAGCTGCAAACCTTGATGAGCCCTCTGTAAGCCCATGACGCATTATGTATATTTGTTCATTAAACGAAGGGTGTTCAGTTATTATTATATCGACATCGCCTATGCAACATGGCATGAACTTAATTTGCAACGAAAGGATACCTTTGGAGGACCATCGTGGAAAGACCGTGTCATTATACCAACAATGTCTAGTTCATATTATTATTTTACCCCTAAGCCAAGGTCATTGTTTTCAATGAACGACTTCCGTTGACACACCACGGAACCAAGAGTTCATTTTCCATTGTAAGTGCATTGAATTTATAACATTTATCAGTGCTCGAAATTGCCACAAGCCCGGCAGCCCGTGGCTGGTGAATTTAGAACTTGTCTGGTTGAATGTAGTTATAAAGCTAGCTAACCAGCCCGACTGGCTGGTTATAATTAAAGAATTTCACCTTTGTATAATGAATATACCAGCCCGATGGTCTGGTAAAGTTTTATGGTAAATTCATGCCCTGTTTATTCTCTCCTTCCAATATGCCGTTTTGTGTTTATTTGTCAGTACTTCCAAACTGACTTCATTATAGCAGAAAAACAAGTGACACTGTCACAGAAGGAGCAATAATGCGTTAATTTCGCGGCAGAAATAAAGCATGATGAAACATTTTAACAGAAATTCCTCCCAAGCATTCATGTATTACAATAATTTATTCGGTAGTTTTGAAGTCTAAACGACAAATTCTCAATTTACCATAACAAGGGCAGAGGTTTCAGGCACTTCACTTCGACGTGAGGCAGGTATTATACGCATTCAAACAGACTTCCAACAGATCAAAGACGTTGAAACATTTTCAGAGTATAACGAATATATTTTTCATTTGTGTTCGTGTTGAAATTTTCTCGCTTACGTTTGTCAAGCGTTTGCCACATGTTGAGGTGAAAAGAAAATGGCGCTGAAATTGTCGGGAACCATTCATCGAAAAGCTAGCAGTTCAATGCCACAGATATCTGGCGGTACTCGACAGTGAGTGAATAATTGCCTCCCTTGTCATATGATGTTACAACATTGTAGGGGCGCTGCAGTCAATGATAAGAAAAATAATCTTGGCAAGAGCTTCTTGAGTGTGTTTCATTTTCAATTGACATCCCATGACGAGACGCGGTGTCTGCAGCTAAACAAACATATGGAAACCTGGAAGGTGGCAGAGATGACCTGAAGAGTGGGCTCTCATACGGACATCCATTGGCATAGAGACGGAGGTGACACGAACAACAACAACAAACTTGTATTGTAAACTTTCAGTCGCGATAACTTTCCCCGTGATCGGGGAATTTTCGTTCGCCCCTGTCTTACATAAACTCAATCTTTTATGAAAAAAAACTCATTCCCGAAAACCCCAAAAACTAAATTTCTAGTTCAAAACTCAATTTTGAAAAAATTGCAAAAACTCAATTCAAATTCGTTTTCATCGGGAACACCACGATAAAAAACTGTCTTAAAGAAAACCCTGCACCTGTCCCAGTTTACACTCTGGACAATGGATTCACACCTCTCACAGTTTACAGGCTGGAGTAATTAGACCTGTACTTGAGACACAGGTGTACAATGTTAGACCTGATCAATGTGGGTCTGTCAGTTAGTAAGTACATTCTTACGTAATAGACGCTAACAATGTCTTATAATATATCTAACCAATGTTTCGATATTTGACACCATAAGGCTAGAGTCCAAGTATGACTATAGACTGCAGTAACAGGCCCCAGACTTGATTGATGTGTGAATATTTCATGGCTATTTATGGCAGGGTGAGAGAAATCCAATTTACTGACAGGTTGATCATAATCAAAAATAGATGACAGTTGAACCATGCCTCTCTCATGGCTGCCACAATCACCATATGGAAAAGAATCAATGATTGTGACAGCTAGCGTAATGTCACGCTTCCGTCCCAATACAACTCTATTAGATTATGAAGCTTCATGTGAACAGATTTATGACTTTGCTTCAGCCTTCAACTGCAATGAAATTTTTGTCGCCAGTTTCGAATATCTGACAGAATCTAATGATTTATGCGGCTCTGTCATGCATACAGACTTAACATGTACTTGGAATGTTGTTTTTCCATCCAATTGCAAACTAACATGTATGCCAAGAGAATGGCAGTATCAGCCAGTCATGATTTACAATTGGATCACATCAATATCAAGGCACAAAATAGTATATCTGAATCTGGTAGCAATTTGCTAGCCATTATGCAAAATGATTAAAAAACAGAAATGAAATCTCTTTGCTCTGACAGTACTTTTATGTACTTTTATCGTCTCAAACATCTTTAAAATTAGCAGGCTCATAATTATTTGTATTAAATAAATTCCTATGTACATTCCCACCATTGATTCAAAAGACAAAATATGAATAATTCTGAATAAGTCCCTGAACATGTTGACATCACTTGGATCTAAATCTTTATAAATGCATATTTTGCTTTGTTGTCTTAAATTTCATTTCATTCTACATGGACATAACTGTTTTTCAGTTCATAAATAAATCACACCTCTCAATGGGTGTCTTTGTATACCGCTCATTCAACATTGTCAGGTGGCCCACTCCCTTAGCTCAGCCTGTTTGTGTTGCTCACTGCCACTATGTTTTCTTACGTTGTCCTTCTTCAATTTACTCCCAGATACAGTACGCCCAACAATTAAACTGGTCACTTCTCGCGAAACATTGGGTGCACCTTTCGCCAAACATTGGCGAAAGGTTCGCGAAAGCATGTGCGAAAGGTTGATGATTAACTTAATATTTCATATTCATTTCATAGCTTTCAAGATACATTGTAGGTCACGATTGTAACCGACGTAAAGCAATCGGCATTTGACAAGACAAGATGGCAACATACGTGGGAGTGTTAGATCTTCGTCACATTCCTTGGCAAATGCAAGTTACAATTACATATGTTTTAGGACCACTATTTTCGATTTCACCCAGCAAGATCCGAAACGGCCTGGAGACAACGGTATAGTAGGCTTCCGTCACTAAAGGCAATAACTCTTTTTTTTGTTGGCGAGATCGCCAGTTTGCGATAGAAATGTCTGCTCAGAGTTGTCGCCCCTCTTCGTAGCAACTGGACACCCTCCCTATGAATGACTGACTGATGCCATGTTTTAGATTGGGCTTCATGCACTATGAAGTTCATTTGGATGTGAAAGATTTCGATTTCAAAAATAAACCATACAGCACAATGAAATGATTATATTTGTTGCTTCAAATAAGGGGCTGATTATGCGACTAGACACCAGTTCATACTATCTCGATTTTGCGTGAATCACGTACGGCTTGCATCATGGACTGACAAGGAAAACCGGTACATCGTTGTGATTTTATATTTGAAATACATTCGCAAAATTTAGTATATGGACCTAATTAATGCCAACACACCCGCAAATGAAAAAGAAATATTTGACAGACAAGAATATAAACAATTTACGACATGTATTCCCTCAAACATCTTTCGCGTATAGCTTTCACCAAAGCTTTTTCTCACCCAACATACATGTATGTGAAAGGTATGGCGAAGCCAGGGGTTATTTTAGACACTTTTCCTTTATATAACTCAATTTCAAAAAGATGAAAAACTCAATTTTTCGGCGCGCCTATGGCGCGCAAAATAAACAACAAAACTCAATTTTTTCGGGTTTTTCATCGCATGCAGTCTGGAAACTCAATTTTTTTATCTTTTTAGTAGGACACTTACAATAAATAAATTCGCGACAATTTTTCATCGTGAATGAACATGTGACTCAGTAATGTTATGAAGCTCATCGATTATTTTGGGGGTGGGGGAGAGTACTTTAGCTCTGGATTGTGATAGGTCAAAAGTGAAAATATTTTCCCTACAAATAGCTTACTTTAGTTTAAAAAATCTATATTTATAGTCAAGAAATAAAAATTGTCCCTTGTCCATTTCCATGAGTTAACCAATCCTTGACAAAGTTGGTGGTTGAGTATTGTAAGTGTCTGGGTATTTGTAAGTGACAGGAAAGAAATGAAGAAATAAATGACAATAAAAATGTTAATAAGAGACGTAAAAAATAAAACAATGGTGGTTGTGAAGTTTTGTGGATTTCACGAAAAAAATCCAATGCTGCTTGGTAAACGCAGATAAATGGCCAAAAATTGCAAATTAAACTCAATATGCACCCTATTTTGTAGTATGTGGTGTGGGACTTGTTTACAAAACATACTGGGGTTTCAGAAATTTCCATCGGGCAGAAACAAAATTATTCATAAAAACGTATATTTTGTATGTTATAGCATATGCCCCCGCATGTAGATCCCCAGTTGCGCAGGAGAAAGTGTGGATCTTTTGTTTTTACACCAATCTGCATTGCTCACTTTGTGTATTTATTCCCAAATGGTACATCAGCTGTATTTTGGAGAATGTCTGTTTTGTTCGTTTCTTGTTTCTGGGGAAACGTCTTTCAACGTCACACGCATCCAAGTGAAATGTTGACGGTTGACTGAGAGAGAAAATGCTTGCCCGTTGTCTTGGTTCCGAACTTAACCGAAAAAACCCGGAGATTGACGGACAGCGTGTCTCGGAGACCAGACGCATAAGCCACAGCAGTATGACAGCAGTGGTTCCCGAGTGGACTAAAAAGAGGGGACGTAACTTTGAAATATCAAAATGGCGGACTAGTTCGATCGTCGAAAACGTCGCTGAACAATTTGCTTTGAAATGAGAAACGTTCAGGACAATGTCTTTATCGGACCTATACGACTGAAATGAGAACAGTTCAAGACCAGACGTCCTTATCGGAGCTATACGATTGAATAATAAAGGTACACAAGTTATCTGTCTGCACATCAGTTACAAATCCTGAGTGCTTATCTCGACTCGAGTGGCGGGGCTGGTCACACGTTTTTTTTTTTCTTTCTCGCGGGGGTTTTGGGGGAGGGGGACGGGATAACAGACGACGAAACTCAGTTTAGATTTCTCAGAAACTCAATTTATTTCGTAGAAACTCAATTTTTCGCGAGCCTTCGGCGCGTAAATTCTCAAAATTTTAGAAAACTCAATTTTCGGCAATAAAACTCAATTTACAAAATTTTGCAAAAACTCAATTTGTAATTGTTTTTCATCGTGGTTACCACGATGAAAAAAGTGTCTAGAAAAACCCCTGGAAGCACTTCCGAAACATTTGCGAACAATTCGCTACACGTTTCGGCTATCCTTCACGAATTTGACCAATTTAATTCCGTGTACTGTGTACCAGAAATGATGCTTGTGTTATACTTTCGCAATGCCCTCAGGGTTGTTGAGTATTTCGTGCATGGTTTGCATGAGAGTGCCACCACTATGTCATTTTGGACCAAATATTTGATCAAAGTTCTTTTGGATCCAACTCCGCCAGCCATGAAACAACTGACAGCTTGACGGCCATCTTTGACTGGGGATTCCTATAGCAATGACTGCAGCGCCATGATATTTGTGCAAGGGAGAGAACAATAGTTGGATCGAGTTATCAATAAAAACAGCTCAACTTTTTCTTGTTCGTTTCAATTAAAAAAGAAAGTCATTTCACATTTTGCTAGTATGAATTTAAAATAGATAGCATTTCATTTTCTACCGCCTATTTTGTGCCTTGCAATATGATAGATGATAGAATATCTGTCAATATATTTATCTGATTCAGAATATAACATGGAGACTGACGTGAGACTGTAAAGGTTAACATGTGAAATTTACATTGTAAAGACAATGTACACAGAAGGAAGCCAAAACCCACCCTGCAGAATTAGTGGAAGTTTCCTGAGGCCTCCGTGATGGGAAACCTGCTGTACATTCTCTCTCAATATAAGAATTTGCTTTTGTAAAGTTCTTTTTCCAGGGCATAGAGACAAGAATAATGCAATTGTCCAAATGAATCCAGTGTATGTTTGTATGATGGAGGTGATTCTATTATACATGTACATGTAGCTATATATATCTCACCCAATCTTGGGACCAAATAACCAATAAACATTCAGCCATACTTCAACAGTTTCACATATACATGTACTTTGGAGGTCAAAATTTAGAAAAATGTCAGATTTTGCAATGGCTCAGCTAGATTTACTGAACACATGTAACCAACAGGCTGCTTTATCTTGTGTGTTAAAGTTTGTCCCCCTAACTGTACAAGCAGACAATTGCAGCATATTGAGCATATTGGTCCATGTACACATGTAACACTTGAGAATTCAGCTTTCCATATCGCAAAATTGAAAGCAGGAAGATGGAAAGCTCAGCATCTCCTCAGTCTGCCAGCTTTTCATCTTGCAAAATTGAAAGTAGAAAGATGGAAAGCTCTGCATCACTCCCGTATTCAAGCTTTCAATCTCACAAACTTGAAAGTAGAAAGATGAAAAGCTCTACATTGCTTCGGTATTCCAGCTTTCTAAAATGAATTTATGACATTTAAGAATGCCGGAGCCATACTTTGTTAAAATTTGTCTCGTTTCTCCCATCATTCAGTTTTTGCATGGATCTGGTATAGTGTACGAGTTTTCAGGGAGAAAAAGGTTAATTTCAATGAGAGATGCATATCTCGCAGATCTGGAGAAATGGGAGTAATTTTAATGAAGTACCAGTCCTGTATTCATGTATGTCCTCAATCATTTTGGAGGGCTTGAATACGGGAGCGGTGTCGAGCTTTCTATCTTTCTACTTTCAATTTTACGAGATGGAAAGCTGGAATACGAGAGTGATGTACATGTAGAACTTCCCATCTTTCAATTTTGCATGATGGAAAGCTTGAATATGGGGGTGATGAAGAGCTTTCCATCTTTTTATTTTCTTATAAACTTATCCTATAATGTGCATTTCTGATCATTGCGGACGAAAGAAACTCACTCTATTACTGTTGTTGGCTGCCCTCAGTGAAGTTTGGGGTATCGAAGGCTTGGTGATCAGCTGGTACCACGAGGTTTGTGGGATCAAAGATTTGGTAACCAGATGGTACAAGTGAGGTTTTGGGGATCAAAGGTTTGGTGACCAGATGGTACAAGTGAGGTTTGTGGGATCAAAGGTTTGGTAACCAGATGGTACAAGTGAGGTTTGGGGGATCAAAGGTTTGGTGACCAGGTGGTACAAGTGCGATTTAGGGGATCAAAGGCATGATGACTAGGTGGCAACAGCGAGGTTTTGGGGATCAAAGACTTGGTGACTAGGTGGTAGCAGCAAGGTTTGGGGGATGAAAGGCTTGGTGACTAGGTGGTAACAGTGAGGTCTGGGGGATCAAAGGTTTGGTGACCAGATGGTACCATGAGGTTTGGGGAATCAAAGGTTTGGTGACCAGACCTGTGGTACAAGTGAGGTCTGGGGGATCAAAGGTTTGGTGACCAGGAGGTACAAGTGAGGTTTGGGGGATCAAAGGTTTGGTGATCAGGTGGTAACAGCGAGGTTTGGGGGATCGAAGGCTTGGTGACCAGGTGGTACTTGTGAGGTTTAGGAGATCAAAGGCTTGATGACTAGGTGGTAGCAGTGAGGTTTGAGGGATCAAAGGCTTGGTGACAAGGTGGTAACAGCGAGGTTTGGGGGATCAAAGGCTTCGTGTCCATGTTGTACAAGTGAGGTTTAGGGATCAAAGGCTTGGTGACCAGGTGGTAACAGCACGGGTTTGGGGGATCAGAGAATGGTGACCAGGTAGTACCATGAGGTTTGGGGAGTCAAAAGTTTGGTGACCAGGTGGTAACAGGGCGGTTTGCGGGGTCAAAGGTTTGGTGACAAGGTGGTAGCAGTGAGGTTTGGGGGATCAAATGCTTGGTGACCAGGTGGTTCAAGTGAGGTTTAGGGGATGAAAGGCTTGATAACTAGGTGGTAACAGCAAGGTTTGGGGGATCAAAGGCATGGTGACCAGTTGATATCAGTGAGGTTTGGGGGATCAAAGGCTTGTTAACCAGGTAGTATCATGAGGTTTGGGGGATCAAAAGCTTGTTGACCAGGTGGTATCAGCGCGGTTTGGAGGATCAAAGGCTCGGTGACCAGGTGGTACCAGTGAGGTTTGGGGGAGAAAATACTTGGTGACCAGGTGGTACCATGGGTGATAACACTCGAAATGACACTGTAAAATGCATGTACTTATGGGGAAAACAATTTTCTCACAAAAAAACACCCATCTTGATCAGGAAATTAGAATAAATGAAGATGGATGTGTTGAAAATATATGCCAGATTAGAATAGAACTGTAAAATATGGAATAAAATAAACGAATGAATGTATGTAGCATAGTTACTTCCTTAAGAACATTCTAAAATGAAGAATATCCCAGATGTTATCTTCAAAATAACACAAATGTATACATACTGTCATCAGTCTGAGGGGCTGAGAGGATAGCACTGTGTTTTTTCTTCACCTCGTCCACATTGGAGGCTATCTTATTTATCATCTCTCGAATCTCTTCCACCTGAAATCAAGAAGAATATTCACAAACATTTATTACAAAAATACATATGCACTTCATAACCAGATTCACAGACTCCCCAATTCACTGGTTTTACATGCCTCGGTTATTACCATGATTACTATCTTAGACATCGCTGAATGGGATTGATGACAGAAATACTGGCACAGTATGTAAATAATGTTCCCAGCACCAGGTTTTTTTTCTCGGTTTTTATTAGAACTCTTCCTGATTCCCTACACGTAAATATACTGACAGAACTCTTTCACATTTCTGGGGCCCCCAATGGACATTCAATGCTTTTATGACTTCTATTTTACCATGTTTACATGTATCTATGGTCTTCACATAATGATAACCATGTAATTATTCGGTGGTGTATAGATTACGAGTCACTCTTTTGACATGTTTGAAGGGATGAGTGATTGAGTGAATATGATTTAATGTTGCATTAAACAATATTTCAATCATATCAGTAATGTTTGGTTCCTATTTCCTTTCACACCCGAGAACCCATGGATTGGATCCCATTCATTTTATACCTGGAAATCCCATGGTCGCCCCAGTAAGTCGCCATTTGTATGGCAAGTGTGTGAGTGAGGAGGTGAGGCCCTTAATAAAATCCCATGACCTGGGTGTGTACAGCAACACCTCAGGTCAATCACTGGAAGCCCCACAGGGCAAAGGATTATTGGCACCAAACTTGGAACATTTACAGATAAACATATACATGTACATGATAAATCATACTGCACCCTAGAGAATTCCTAATAAGCTTTCATGTACATTGTACTCCACCACTTTGCTTATTAAATTGGGGCTGCACACAATTCTTAAATACTGCCTACATTGCAGAGGGATTTAGGTCTGCCCAGGATTTCATCTATTAATGCGATATGACTGTTGCTCACAGGCTATTGCATCCAAAATTACATGACACTCATGAGCAGTAAAGATGTGAAGTCAAATCAGCTATGGACCAAAACCTGCATGTAAGACTCCACGAAATTACCAAATGCCACTTTCAGCCCATAATACTATTCTGTTTCTGATGAATGCCATCAAAAAATTCTTAGAAGATAAGTAAAAAGAGTGCAAGGGCTTTGGCAGATAATACATGTAAATGGACAAGTTTTGATCAGTAGATGGTATATATGTATATGCTGCCGGTGGGATGTTTGGTGTTCATGGATAGTTCATTTGGATGGATAAGATCCTCAGGCCTTGACATTTGACGCGAACGATCGTTTCGTTCGCGTGACGGTTACGCGAAAAAAAAATCACGAGAACGAAAAATGGGTTACGTGTGAAGCTAGTATAAAAAAAAAATTACACACGAATAATTGCCAAAATGGTCATAGAACGTTCCTGGTTTTTACAGTCTTAAGGCATGGGATATATTTATGTATTTGTCTTCTTCTCCATTTAGTCATCGTCTTCTTTTAGTATCAAAAATTGTTTACTGGTTGGCGATCAACGTCGAGATTGTATTATACGGCCGCCATCTTGTAGGCGTGAGGTGAGTTGAGAGGTGGAGTTCAACTATGTATGTCGAGAGCGGTGTGTGCGTAACCAGGGATGAAAAGTACTTGGAATGTTTCCATGAGCTAAATATGTATTTTAATACATGGCATATTGTTTTGTTATATGCAATGGACATTCGTTGCGCACTATTTATGATAAGAGATGTTCGTATATATTCGTTATAGCTGTGATCATCTTAGCAAATAAAATTGAAAACGCATGTTCAGGGCCCTCCGCCCTGAACTCCTTGTAGAGGCTGTTCTTGTGCTGACAACATTGATGGCTGACAACATTGATGGCAGATTTTTAGTTCCAGTCTATGCGCAGGCTAAAGCAGGATGCGTGGATATGTGTACCGTTTGAAAAATGGATTCGTCAACGGGCAATGTCCACATGAAAACGTTTAATAGATGGCAATTCAACAACGATTTCTCGGTTGAATGTAACGCCGAAGGGTACATATCTCAGTTGAAATGTAAAATATGCAGCGAGCATTTGGTTGAAATCATTTGCTCAAAATGTGTAATCTAACTTGATATTCAATATTCTTGGCGTAACCCATTTACGTAACCTTTGGGTTACGTGATCACCAGTCGCGTAACCGAACTAAAGGTTACGCAAGTCGATTGCCCGTAACCTCTTTTTGGGTTACGTGAATGTTTCAAATGTCAAGGCCTGGATCCTCCATTCAGATGGATGGATAAGATCCTCCATTCAGATCTACACACTGGTATGGCAGTTTGAAGGCAACAATGACCTGATGATGCTACAGTGTACATGTACCATTAACAAATCCGACCATCACAAAAGAAACTCTGAATCATGTATAAATTTGGTGAGGCTGTAAATAATGAGCTACACTGTTTCATACACAGGGTTCATACACTTACACACAGTTGAAATTCCAAGAGTTTTCCAGCTCACTGATTGCTATTTTCCTGGAGTATTTAGTAAACATGAGGCAGCACCTAAAAGGTGCAACAACCCCTCAGCCAGACAGTTTTAGTCAGTGTATATTGGCACACAATGAATGGAAAATGCATATGTAAAAGCCGGAAAGATTTGGTTGAATGCAGAAGATGCTTTAGCAGTGGCTTGTAAAAGATTAAAATGTGATAAATTCAGTGTGGTATGTTGGATGAATTGGAGAACTAAATAAATAATTTGACATATCACGTGCGACAAATATGGCGGAAGAACAAACATATTCTGAACAAAAACAAAAGGTTGCAAGCCATTTTTGCTTTGAACCCTCATAATAATCTGAACAATAATAAAAGTCTTCCGATTTTCAGTGGGAGCCAAGTAATATAGAGTTTTTGCCCCTTGGCTCTGGGTGCCAGTCATTAACAATCTATTCAATTTGAACCATATTACTTTGAAAATATCAGGAACATCAAGCAGTCGAGTGACAAATATACAGATTATCAAAAAACTTGCAATCAGAAATGGCCGCAATTTTTTTCGTCCAATCAGAGAAACCAGCAGTCATTACTTGTCTCTTCATGTATCTATGACATATACCAAGCATACTGAACACTTGAACAGTATCGAAGGATATATAGATCATCTATGATTTTACATAAATTGAAAACGGCTGCCAAGGTTTCCATCCAATCAGAGAAAACGGTTCTCTCTTGATGTACTGATGATGTATACAAAGTCTGGCATCAAACACTTGAACAGTACCAGAGGTATAGATTTTGCATAAATTGAAGATGGCAATCAAGTTTTCAACCTAATCAGAGAAATTGGTTGTGATTAATTTTAAGTTTCTTGATGTATCGATGATTTATAGTTTGATATGAAGCACGAAATGGTATCAGATAGATCAATAATGATTTTGCATACATTAAAATGGTCGCCAAGATTTCCGCCCAATCAGAGAAACCAGCTCTGTCATTCATCGTAAGTCTCTTGATGCAATGATGATGTATATCAAATTTTACATCGAGCACTTGAACGGTATCAGAGATAGAGATCATTAATGATTTTGCATAAATTGAAGATGGCTGCCTATCCTTCCCATCATTCAGAGGAACTGATGTGGTGGTTATTCATTGCAAGTCTCTTGATACATCGATGTTGTATACCATTCAAGTTTCATATAGAACACTTAAATGGTATCAGAGATATACATGATTAAAATTTTTGCATAAATTAAAGATGGCCGCCAAGGCTTCAACCAATCAGGGAAACTGGTTTGGTCATTCCTTTAAAGTTTCTTGATGTATCGATAATCTATACCAAGTTTCACACTGAACAGCGAAATGGTTTCCGAGATACACAAGATTCATGGTTTCGCATAAATTAAAGATGGCCGCCAAAGTTTCCACCCAATCGGGTCTAGATTCAATAAGGTTCTGGGTCACGAGCATATGGATGTGCACGGCAAGTTTGGTGTGCCTAGGGTAAGTCGTTCTAAAGATATCTTGGTAACGAGAAAGCTGTAACGGCTTCGCATAAATTAAAAATGATCGCCAAGGCTTCAACCAATCAGGGAAACTGGTTTGGTCATTCCTTTAAAGTTTCTTGATGTATCGATAATCTATACCAAGTTTCACACTGAACAGCGAAATGGTTTCCGAGATACACAAGATTCATGGTTTCGCATAAATTAAAGATGGCCGCCAAAGTTTCCACCCAATCGGGTCCAGATTCAATAGGGTTCTGGGTCACAAGCATATGGATGTGCACGGCAAGTTTGGTGTGCCTAGGGTAAGTCGTTCTAAAGATATCTTGGTAACGAGAAAGCTGTAACGGTTTCGCATAAATTAAAAATGACCGCCAAGGCTTCAACCAATCAGGGAAACTGGTTTGGTCATTCCTTTAAAGTTTCTTGATGTATCGATAATCTATACCAAGTTTCACACTGAACAGCGAAATGGTTTCCGAGATACACAAGATTCATGGTTTCGCATAAATTAAAGATGGCCGCCAAAGTTTCCACCCAATCGGGTCTAGATTCAATAAGGTTCTGGGTCACGAGCATATGGATGTGCACGGCAAGTTTGGTATGCCTAGGGAAGTCGTTCTGAAGATATCTTGGTAACGAGAAAGCTGTAACGGTTTCGCATAAATTAAAGATGGCCGCCAAAGTTTCCAACCAATCGGGTCCAGATTCAATAGGCTTGTGGTTGACCACCCCACAATCCTGCATACCAAATTTGAAGTCTCTAGCAGCAGACCGGTCACAAGAATTGTTGACGAATTTTACGTGGTTACCCAAATTACCCAAGTTCGATAGGCTTGTGACTGACCACCCAACAATCCTGTGTACCAAATTTGAAGTCTCTAGAAGCAACGGTTTGGCTTCTAGACCGGTCACAAGAATTGTTGACGACTGACGACCAGACGACCGGACGACTGGACGACCGGACGTACTTGCCCACGACAAGACCCCACAGCCTTATAGGCTGAGGGGTAAAAACACAATATTTTCTGACAACTATTTATGTTAGTAAAGCCATTGTCTGCCCTCCTCTGTTCCATGACATCATAATGAATAGCATTTTGCAGCAAGATGTTGAATCTGAATGAGATTGGCCATGATCATCGAATTTATTTGATATATTCGACAGTCCCAATCCTATCAATTTTCTTGCCAGTTTACTTTCATACACAATTGATGGTGAAATGGGGTAAATCAAGAAGTATATGTTTACTCATTGTGGGACTAAAACTTTCATTCATTCTAATAAATTACATTGTCATGAGTAATGGCCAGACATCATGCCAGATATTATTATGCACTAATTTTTACCCAAATCCTAATACCCCATAGAATTGTACTTTTCTAGTAATTGTCAGTGTACTGGTGTGGTACTATGATATGCCAAGTGAATGGCAGGAATCTTGTGTATATCTGAAATTTACATTTCAATTTTCATGGTAATTCAATGTTCTCTCATCAAATGTCAGCTACTCTGATTGCTTTTTATTTCGATTGTACCCAGTGGTTATGTGTGTTTAACGTGATAGGCCTGAAATTTGTATGCACCTGTGGAATGTGGCCTAAAGTTAACTGGCAGTGTCACTTTCAGTCTTATGGATTGCAATTATTTCTGTCTGAAGTTCTAACCAGAAATTTGAAGTCCAATATACTAGACTGTTGTACATTTTTTTACCTTTTATCTTAGTCGAGTACTCAAATTTAAATTCCACGAAGCATCTAATTAACCATATCATACAGGGATTTATGGAGGTCCTGGTTTACCACTAGTAAAGTTTATTTCAATCTGATTAAAACTCAGACTTAATAAACCGCTCCTCTTTCGGACATGTCGCTAAATTAAGATCTGGGACAATCCCTATAACAAATCCGTCAGATGAACTCCGAATCAAATAGTTTCCGGGTCAAATAGTCGCCCAATGAGACGCGTCGTATTATAGCGTGACGGCTAATCTCCCAATCTACGTTCTTGTTGCGATGCAGTTATGAACTGATTTTATGAAACAAATAACCGTACCTATATATCCAGCAGTGCAAGAAATATCCCTTGATCTTTTCACCTGGTCTGTCATTGAAGAGAGCATCGGGGAGCAAATAATCATCTTCGGTGATCGCTCATATACTGAGTCGACAGCAAAGAACGTCTTTGTCACCCGCCTGAAGCTTCAGCCTTCAGGCGGGAATTTTTGTGCGTCTCGTCCGTACACTCGGCAACATAAAGATTTCCCGTAGCCGGTAAAAACAACGGCTATACAGTGTCTTTTACGTAGCATACATTACAGAGAGCATCTGCAGTCGCTCCTGCTTTAATGCGGACACGCCAACACACCATAATTTTAGATGTAATCGAAAATAAACGGCAAAATGGTACATCTTCAGAAAATTTATGACCCAACCCAAAGATCACAAGATCATTATTGTTCAGCATCATCAGATAAACAAGAACAGTACGATCAGACAACATGCAGGCGAAAATACGGTATAATTGATGTAATTCGTTGTTTTTCGCGTTTCAATGGTTGATCTTCAATGCAGAATCTAGGTCATAAATTTTCCGAAGATGTACCGTCTTGCGGCATCTCCACGCCTGTTGAGACTGGACTGTGATTGGTCGCAAGCCTGACATGCGCGACAGATTTAAGATAGGGACTGTCCCAGATCTTAATTTAGCGACATGTCCGAAAGAGGAGCGGTTTATTAAGTCTGAGTTTTAATCAGATTGAGTTTATTTGAAAGCTCAAATCCAGTCTCTACAATTGTAGACCTTTTCACAAAATTCTGATGTACTGTCTGTAGCCAATGATTTTAAGAGATCAAACAGTATAAATCATTAGGTGGTAGATTGAAAGTATTACATAACAAGCGTTCTGAGAACCCCAACATCTCGCCTTGCGGGGTCATCCGCCAAAGGTGCAGCAGTATTGAAAGCATACATGTAGAGCAAACAATAAAGGTCTGGAATAGGTGATGTGGTACAGACAATAATGTCTGGAATAGATTATCTGGTACAGACAATAACATCAGTCCCATGTGGGATTACTGGCAAAAGTTAATCCCATGTAGGATGGATAGGTCAGTGCTGTCGGATTACTGGTACATAGGGCAGTCCAGTGTGAGATTACTGCTGGATAGTTCAGTCCCATGTGAGATTACTGCTGGATAGGCCAGTCCTGTGTAGTCCTGTCTGGCATTACTGCTGGATAGATGAGTCTCGTATGGGATTAATGCTGGATAGGACAGTCCCGTGTGGGATTACTGCTGCATAGGCAGTCCCGTGTGGGATTACTGCTGCATACGGCAATCCTGTGTGGGATTATGGCTGAGGAGGCCAGTCCTGTGTGGGATTACTGCTGGATAGGCTAAACCTGTGTGAGATTACAGCGGAATAGGTTAGTCCCATGTAAAATTATGGCTGGATAGGTCAGTGCCATGTGGGATTACTGCTGCAATTTGCAATCCAGTGTCATATTACATCTGGATAGGTCAGTCCCATGAGAGATTACTGCTGCATAAGCCAGTCCCGTGTGGAATTACTGCTGGATAGGCCAGTCCCATGTGGGATTACTGCATGATAGGCCAGTCCAGTCTGGGATTACTGCTGGATAGGTCAGTCCCGTGTGGCATTACTGCTGGATAGGCCAGTGCCATTGGGATTACTGCTGGATAGGTCAGTCCTGTGTGAGATTACTGCTGAATAGGCCAGTCCCAAATTGGATTACTGCTGGATAGACCAGTTCGGTCTGGGATTACTGCTGCATAGTTGATTTCTATTTGGGATTACAGCTGGATAGGTCAGTCCCGTATGGCAATACTGCTGGATAGGCCAATGCCATTTTGGATTACTGCTGGATAGGTCAGTCCCGTGTGGGATTACTGCAGGAGAGCTGTGACCTAGGACGAACTGTAAGAAACATGTGTACCAAGTTTCATAATCATTCAATGACAGCTGACAACTGCAGCAAACTGTGGTGTACAGATGTACATGTGCACTTCAGCTAAATCCAAAACTCAATCATTTGCCATAATTTGGAGAAAAATTAATATTTCATCTCAAAAATAGCACAAGTAAATCCTCCAATCATAAGAAACATGTGTACCAAGTTTCGTAATCATCCAATGAGAGCTGACAACTGCAGCAAACTTATCATGTACATGTATACGTATAGAGGCCTACATATACAATTTACCTGAACAGAAAACTCATTCATTTGCCATAATTTGGAGAAAAATTAATATTTCTTGTCAAAAATAGCACAGATACATCCTCTAATCATAAGAAACATGTGTACCAAGTTTCATAATCATCCAATGACAGCTGACAACTGGAGCAAACTTACCATGTAGATGTATATGTATACATGTAGAGGCCTACATGTACAATTTACCTAAACAGAAAACTCATTCATTGCCATAATTTTGAGAAAAATTAATATTTTTTCTCAAAAATAGCACAGGTACATCCTCTTATCATAAGAAACATGTGTATCAAGTTTCATAATCATCCAATGACAGCTGACAACTGGAGCAAACTTACCATGTACATAATTTACCTAAACATAAAACTATTCATTTGTCATAATTTGGAGAAAAATTAATATTTCTTCTCAAAAATAGCACAGGTACATCCTTTAATCATAAGAAACATGTGTACCAAGTTTCATAATCATCCAATGACAGCTGACAACTGCAAGAAACTTTCCAAGTACAGATGTACATGTGCACTTCAGCTAAACGCAAAACTCATTCATAGGGATTTTAACATTAGAGTACCCCAGGGGTAGTACCCCCAGGTGGCATACCCACCCCCCATATTTTTTTTATTTTTTTTTATAATTTTTCTAGATATTTTTTTTACTTGCTAAACCAAAAACCCATTCATTTCCAGGCAGGGGACACCGACACAGACACCGACGACGACATCCTCTTCCCCCCCCCCCCTCACAATATCTCCCCTTTACTTCGTAAGGCGAGATAAAAATGACATGACTTTGTACGGAAACCAGGGAGCCACCTTAAGGGCCGCTTCCCATAAGGATTTCGCGGCCCATCAACTCAATGTTTTACTCAAATTTGACATTACATTTCTTAGTTTATTTAAGGTCTTTACAAGATGCATTTCCTATGCTTTCTTTGGAGAGCACAGGACTGTGATGTCAAACATAGGATAAAATAACACAGTACATACCAGGACCTTTTAACCCATGATATACATATTTAAAGACAGGCCATCTCATTCTGATTTGCAGGGGGTTTATTAAGAATGTCGGGTGCTTATTTTCAGGACTTCACGTCCTCTTTGCCACTGTTAATATCAGGTGTAAAATTCAATCAAAACCTCACTCAATTTTTATCTTCATTAACTATTTCATCACTGAAGTATTAAATGTTTCAATAAAAAAAAATTCATATCTAGGGATTTTAGGGAGGATGTGAATCAGAAAAAGATAGTTTACCTGAAATAGCCAGAAACTGAAAACACATCATAGGAGTAAAAAAAAACTTGGAATTCTATCCATAAAAAGGTATTAGATTATTCAACTCAAAGTGATAAGGTGAAAATTGACATACTGCATGGCCACAAAGAACAGTATTTGAATAATACGACGACATGTACAACATTATTGGGCTTGCCAGTACCTGTTTATAGGTTTGACGGTGATTGTCAACAGCTGATTGAGAACACGAATTGTCCGAGACACTGTGGTGGGCGTGGGGTGACGAAAACCTGAAATACACAACACGTCCATCTACACTCAGAAATACAGAACACATAATAAACTGATCTTCAGAAACAAGTCGATTTCTCTGTTTACACTTCGAATGCAATCAGAGATTGCTTAATTGAATGCCTCCCCCCCCCCCTTTCGCTTTAGTTCGAAATTGCAACGCCATTGTTCTGTTCTGTATTGGTTGATATTGCACGGACAAGAAACCCGGACGGACCGACAGACAAAGTGCTTTACTTTCCACAACTACAAGGCACTGTCCTCATATCATGCAAATTTCCTGTCTGTCCATACAATATGAACCAAGATCCAGCCTGGACATATATATATATATGAAATTTGGACGGACGGAGAAAGAGCTTGCTATATGCCCCCCCCCCCCCTTCTAGGTGGAGGGGGGCATAATTAGCCCTTATAGATCAGGTCATTGATAGCATTCAAATCTAACATTTAAATTTCATCTACAAATGAGACGAGCCATATAGTTCTAGGGTAATATGTCAAAAAGCCGCCTTCAAACTGTGTGAAACTGGCGTTTTGAAATACATTGAATAATTGTTTAGTGTAGTTCGACATAAAGATACATTTTGCGATCAGTAAAACAGTCAGATAGAACAGTTCTTGGTATTTACAGAAATCCTGAAAAAAATGGTGAGACCCCCTACAGGGGTAAATGGAGCATAGCGCAAAGCACCCTGGGAGAGGATGATAATATACATGTTCACATTATTACTAATCATACAGATAACAATGTCCAAGAGAAAGTTCATTGAATGTAAAGTACAAAGGTTTCGCTTTTCATATTTCGTATCGGTATCAGTATAATGATAGAATTATCTGCCTATCTTCGGCATTTGGGTTTTATTTGAACTTTGTTTGTATCTCAAGGCAGACCGAATCCTGATATGAAAATTTGTACAGATCATTGGCCATTGGTTTACATTACAGTTGTGTAGTTTGTAATGTGGATTCAGATCCCCTAGTCCAACATTATACTTCCAACGTTCAGTCTCTGGGAAGCTGATCTGATGTGACGCCGTGATCAAGTAAAGATATAAGCGATGATAGTTTCCCAATCTGGATTCAGCTGGGCTTGAGGTATGGTACCGATATTTCTGTCATTATTTAACCTATAGGATACAAATAAAAGGGAAAAAGAAAACATTTCGTGGTTCACAGTCAACCTTTATCATATTCTAGCCGAGCAATAACCTTACCTTTGAGCAAATGTCCCACCAGGGCGAAGTTGAAGTTGTTTTTAAAGCTGAGTCCCATGGAATGATCCAACTGTTTGAAATGCCACTCTAGTGGTTCTCTCGTCTCCATCATTAACCTCTCCAAAGACTGTCAGAAAACAATGTAAACATATTGGCCACAAAATTAAGTCAGAAAGCATTATTAATTCAGAGAACCATTTCTCAAATTCAATCAATCACATTTCTTTTCTGGAGATGAATTTATTTATTTGATCATACTCGTTCACTAGCTCACTCTTTGTTCATGTTTCTGATAGTAGCCCTGCAGTTCGGTCTCGCATGAGAATCGACGAGACAATTATGTAAGGTAATCACAGTAATAATTCAATCCCAGTATCAAAATTCAACCACCCTCAACTTTGGGGAGTCGGACATAATTCAATCGTACATTCTAATACATGGCGGCGTGACCAACGTCACAGGAGCTACGAAGTAGGCCTTACGAGACATAAGGACATGTTTTCGCCAATTTTTATGTTATAGGTCACCTAAGTAGGCAGGAAGTCATCCAGATGGGTTTTGATACCGGTATAAACTTCATCCCATATCGTGATCATTATCACGTGAAATTCTACATGGCATAAGCTAATATATAGCAGCCCTATTTGAACTCTATACGAAACTTGTCTCTAGGAACATTTTTAAGATAAGAAATTTATAAATCCCTGTGCCCATGCCTTCCACTTTTGAAAAATGTATCTGCGCCCAAACTCACGCACCCAAATACTGACAAACCAATTTGAATGTCGGCTGAAATCTGAACCGAAACTCCTTAAAATCAATCTAATGGACTTTTTATCATTTATTGAAGAAATAATTGATTATTTCCTGTGTACAACAGGTGGACAGACTAAATTTTCACACTCGCATCGTGCTTCTTGATGAAATCCATGCGGGCCGCCATTTTAGCATGGTTTAAGCCCACTGCGCATTGGTTTGGCGCAGAATGTTTTCTTCCGGTTTTGCGGGTTTCCGGTTTCGCAGTAGTCTACTGGTGTCCCCAAAAAATGCCTGGATTAGTCCCTAAATTTTTCGACAAAAGACAAAAGAACTTGCTGGTAACAGTCCCCTAATGCACGTTCATGCCAAAAATCAAGGTTCTAATGTCAACGGTTCTCCTTATTTTGCCGGAGAAAGGATTCGGATGGACTCACTCATTACCAGACAATTTGCAAATGAGAGCCTTCTTCGGAGGAAAATTTGATCTCAATCAAAAATCATCGAAATATCACAGAAATAATGGATTATATGCATGCTTTTGTCAACTTCCTATTCTGATAAATTTGATTTTATGGGAGGGAAATTCACTTTCTGTTAAAGAACACAGGAAGGAAGCAATCAGACATTGCTCAATTGTATGCCCCCCCCCCCCTTCCGCTTTAATCCGACACTGCCCCGCCATTGTTCTGTTCTGTATTGGTCGATGGAGGCCTTCATGATTATGAAAATTCTATCTCAGTCAATTTTTTTGCCATGCCTCGCATAATACATATTCAAAGTGCTAATACAATGTTTTGATGCAAGATGGTCGCCGGGCTTTCGTCAAATCCGAAAATGAGACCTACATTCCTTGGGAGTATATTGTGGTAAAATTATGAAGCGACCAGTAAACTTTGAATTTTGCACCCAATTTTTGGGGCAATTTCATACTTCAGGACCTATGTGGTCTGCTTTGGAATGTAGAATGACATATATATAGCCATTTTCCCGGTCCAAATCGGTTATGGACGGAGATCCAGCCTGGACAAATAAATATATCCCATTCACTTAGGTTTGATAAACAAAGGATCATAACTCTTGAAAATATAACCGAAAGCAGAGAAACTTCATGCTGCACAACTATGGGGCATTGACCACATATCATGCAAATTTCATACTTGTCCATGCAATATTAACAGAGATCCAGCCCGGACAAGTCCCAATTCACAAAGATTTCAAGAAAAAAGGGCCATAACTCTTGAAAATATAAGCGAAACGCGGAGAAACTTCACGCTGCACAACTACAGGGCACTGACCACATATCCTGCAAATTTCTTAATTGTCCATACAATATTAACCGAGATCCAGCCTGGACAAGTCCCTAGTCACAAAGATTTGAAGAAAAAAAGGACCATAACTCTTGAAAATATATGCGAAAGGTGGAGAAACTTCACACTGCACAACTACAGGGCACTGACCACATATCCTGAAAATTTCATAATTGTCCATACAATATTAACCGAGATCCAGCCCGGACAAGTCCCAATTCACAAAGATTTGAAAAAAAAGGGCCATAACTCTTGAAAATATATGCGAAACGTAGAGAAACTTCATGCTGCACAACTACAGGGCACTGACCACATATGCTGCAAATTTCATAATTGTCCCTACAATATTAACCGAGATCCAGCCCGGACAAATCCCAATTCATAGAGATTTCAGGAACAAAGGGCCATAACTCTTGAAAATATAAGCGAAACAGGGAGAAACTTTACGCTGCACAACTGTGGGGCACTGACCACATATCATGCAAATTTCATACTTGTCTGTACAATATTAACCAAGATCCAGCCCGGACAAGTCCCATTCACAGAGATTTCAGAAAAAGGGCCATAACTCTTGAAAATTATACCGGAACTCGGAAAAAAACTCTACGCTGCACAACTACAAGGTACTGGCCACATTGCATGCAAGTTTCAATCCTGTCCATCAAATATTAACCGAGCTATTGCGCGGACAAGAATCTCGGACGGACAGACGGACAGACGGACGGACGGACAAAGCGATCGCTATATGCCCCCCCCTCTAATTAGAGGGGGGGCATAATTATTACAGAGATTACCATATCGATGACTTCCTCATGCAGATTAACCTTAATATGGGAAGTCATGAAATAACCATCTACACTATAGTCATGCACTCGATCTGTACAAAGCAACAAAATCGCTCGGGTTTTTCAGACATACAAAGGTTTCAGGAAAAGATCTATCTGGTCGACGTGTGCAGCCAGCATAATATGAAGTCAAGAATACAGCAACTAATATTATCTCCCATGCAAGATCTGTCACCAGACATTGGAGAATCTTCGGTAGACTTGCGGGCTCTGTTGATTTTTTTTTATAGAAGTGCATCAAGGAATGTCTTTCAGATTAACATTACTTGATTAGTCAATTCAAATTTTCAAAAATGAACTGGCTGATTTGATTGGCTCTGGAAGAAAATTGGGAGAACCTCCAGCCAATGAAAGTTTCTGTGATGAATATCTTGGCCAATTCTCTGGCCATACTCATACCTGTCTCTCAAACAGTCCCAGATTATCCAGCGTGTGGAGATTCTGCTCTAGGAGGGACAATCCGGCCCCATACAGGGAGACTTCATCCAGCTGTAGGACTGAAATACCCACCCAGAACAGGAACCTGTGGATGGCCGAGTCCTATAATAGCAAAATAACAACTGTGATATACAGACTGAATTTCTCTAGAAATCCAGGAGGTACAAATCACAGACTGGATTTATTAGAAAATTATGGAATGGATTCTCAAATTTTAGACCAGCCCGCCCATTTTATGTGATATTTGAGTGGCAAAGTGTGACGTCTGTAATGCTTATATCACATGCCAGGCAGGCATCAGGAGAATATTACCATGTTGTGCATCCAGAATTTTTGTGCAATATGTCTAATCAATAAGAAGAGAAACCTTACTGGGTGTAGAAGAGGCTGAAGTCTGGTCAGACACATCACAATGGACTCCATCAGAGTGATATCACAAAAGGACTCCAACGCCTAAAAACAATTAAATAAATAGACCAGGTTTACTCCACAATGACAATAGGGACACACAAGACAACAAACGATTCAATAAACACTTCTCTTCAAAAACATTTTTGAACATTAACTCATTGGCTCCGACAAGCCGCTGTCAGTGGCTCCTGTTACTTAAATTTCCGTCGAAAAGCCGATGTCACCGGCTTCTTGGCAGCCTTATGTAAACACACCTGTGATTGGTTGTTTTGGCCTCTATAGCCCACAATTGCCCAATTAACGCTTGCGTTATACATGTATCACGGATAGCAGTCTTTGTAGCCTCGTTTCAGACTTTATGACATTGGGAATCCCCAAATAACCTTATGACATGGGACAAATGAAAGGGGTTTTCCAAACATGGCGTCACATTCCAATCCACCAGCACCTAGGCAAACAAGTTGGCGTTTCATAGCCCAACAGCCCAATGATTTACTCTCCCAGTGGACATCGATCGATCAAGCGATGACAGTGAAGATAATGAATCAGAAACGGAAATGTCAAAAAGTGGTGAAAGTGGAAGTGAATCAGATGAAGAGTCATAATTTATGCATAATTTTACATAATTTATTCCGTCCAGTAATGAATATATATTCCGTAGGCAATGAGTTAATGCATTATTCCTCCTTTATTCATCACCCATATCAAATATTTTATTCACGGAAATGATGAAATCCCAGTGTTTACACTAACCTTCATCATAATTCGGAGTAACTGTTTAATCTCCGAGTCTGTGACCCCTTTACTGATACAGCCAAACACAATGATAGCCCTCGGCTGTAGGGCTGGGTTATACTGGAATGCAAATCTGATGAAAGACAGAAACAGAGAGTGGGATCTTGCATTTGTGAAACATTAGTTTCTAGGATAGACAAGATAGTCTGCTAAACATACGAGACAAGAAGATGTGGCATCTTTGAGATTAACTATAATTTTATTGTCACAAGCTTTTGCAAATACCTCTAATTCAATAAAATTAAAGTCAAAAAGGTGTGTTGATCAGAACTTTTTACCATATGGGAGAACTAATGTTATTGTTATCTATCAACAGCATGCATTTATAAAATTTGAAGGGAAGATTGCGAGGGGCTGTAAAGAAGCAGTTAACCAATGCTTTATCTGTGAACTACAACCTTGTAGCTGCTTGATGTCACTCTAAATCGCATCAGTTTTGAAGTTGAACCACCCACACACCCCCCTCCCCCCACCCACACACACACTAGGAAGGCATAAACTCTGTTTCAACCCCTCAGGATTACTGGTTCTCTTTAATACAGGGAAATTGAAAACACCAAAGGGAATTTTAATCGATCAATTTTCAAACAATTTCAGGATTTCAACAAACAAGAAACATAGAGCAAAATACAAATACATGTATCCAGAAACTAATTCTAGTGTTTTGCTTATTTCATACAAAATTGATGACACATTTCTCAAAACTGTTATCCCAACTTACCCATGCAAGAATCTCAGACTAATATATGATCATAGTGATTTAATGGAAACCTAATTTATTACCTCCTAGCTAAGTCGGTCCACTGTTGAAGCCATTCACATTTGGGAATATCTCTCATACAAACCTGTGGAAAAACAAATTTGGAATCACTTGTGAAAACGCTCACCAACTGTCTAACTGTAGGAGGTCCAATTCCCATTTAATTAAACTTAAAACAATATTTTTAAGTATCCTTGTTATTACATATGAATAAAAAGATAAATGCTCTTGATACCCTCATCAATGTTTTGGTGGGTGAGTGAATAGGGTTTAACGTCGCTTTCAACATTTTTTCAGCTATATCACGACGGAGAAGGGAGGGGAGGGGGAGGGGCAGGGGTACCTACTTGTAACAGAGCAGTATCCGCCTATTGAAACAAATCTGATACATGAAACTTTTCTATCTTCTGCAGCATTATCAAAATTCAGAGCATTTAAGTAGTACTATAATTTTGACAATATGTCAAGCCAAGTCTTAAAGGTCAACCCAAACGGATTTTTTTTTGTCTAAAAAATGCTTGAAAATCATAGTTCATACTTCACTTTGTATGAAAAAAATATTGAAAAAATTCTAATCTGATCAAAAACACACGTAATATGGGAGCAAAGTGGGCTTTTTCACAGCTGGGTTGATGACGTCACGCAGAGCAATTGCCGGAGAAAAAATGGTGGATAACATGGAAAGCTAGTGCAGTCAGAGCTCCAATTCAGATGTCGATTCGAGCGATATCAGCTCCTTAAATGGAAATATTTTTCGCCAAGAAGATGAAATAGACATAGAGGAGGATGATGACGGGCAAAATAACAGTTGTTTGAAGACCAACGATGGAATTCAGCCCTATCAATTTGAGCCGTACGGCTCCGATTCTGACAGTGACAACCATTCTGACACCGTGAAACTCGACGACGACGACAGGATTAGGAGAGGTCGTTTGTTGAATACAGATTGGTATGCAACTTGACTTGAAACTTTATTATCGTCATCTATAAGACCAAATGTCGATATATTTCAAAGTGGATTGAATGTAGAACGATTCTGTGATGTAAAGAACGAGCACGATTGTGTTGTTGTTGTTGTTCTTACTGGCCGAGACGGCCTTTTCGAAGGGATAAACTCCTGGATTCAATACGTCCGATTTGAATTCTGTTTGTTTTCCCATAATCCCCATGAAATACCAATTTCAGAATTATATAGTTTGATAAAAAACTTTGGACATTCATGGCGAAAAGTAAGCCGTGGTGAGTGGGTGTCGAAACGACGTGATGGATCACATTTGCTCAATTTTCGACAAATTACCCCACAATCTCCAATGTCAAAGGATTATGAAAGTATTAATATCACTTCTGTATCTAAAAGCTCAATTCATCTTCAAATTCCATTATTCCATGCTGCAGTCCTCGGGTCCATTCTGGGCGTTCATCGGGGACGCGAGAGCGAGCAGGGCATGTACAGCCGGACCCGTACAGCCGACTCCCTGCCCGAGGCCTCGCTTGCAGGCAAGGTTCATTCAGCCGAAGTCCGTGGTAGATTCTCCTTGTCCGATTTCTTTGCCGTCACATTCTGATTGTTCTTAGGTTTGATAATTGGAATAGCTGTTCTCTTTAGTTTTGGCTTGTACCCGAATTCAACTGCTACGCTGTTGAGGTCCTCGAATGATGTCTTTCTGTCAAAATGTGCCGAGCAAATATACGAGTACAGGCTCGGGCCCTTTTTCCACACCCTCATGATGAGTACAAATTCCGTCCAATTTGCAGCGATTTTCTCGTCTTTAGGCCACAAATGAATACTAACACGTCATCTGTAGTAAAACTGCAACCTCTCAATACACAATGTCGCGGCATCTTTACAAATGATGCCCCGATACTCCGAAAATCTCCAGAAATCAGCAGCTACTTTTGACTGTGGTATACGGCTTTAACATAGAGAATACAAGATGGCTGTCCCTCCGTGACGTCACCGCTGGAATTGACAGGAGAGCGATTTTCACCTTTCAAACGGCAATATCTCGCCAACCAGATGGCACAAGATTATGAAAAAACTATCATTATTTTCAGAATTGAAAGGACTATTTTTTTATATTTTTGACCTCAGACCGTTTGGGTTGACCTTTAAATATATTCTTCTACAATGTGCTCGAATTTCGAAAAGTAGATTCACGAGTTGACGGTTTGAGATTGACAGCTGCTCTTTGCCTGTAGTACTGCAATATGGTGCATGAAATTGGGTTAATTCTGCACTTTGAGGTAAAAGCATGAAACTTGACACATTGATGGTACTCGATCGGCTGATATAGGCCCACTTGAAATTATTCCAAGATGGTCACCAAATTCAAATTGCTGCCATTGTACTGTAGAAATCAGGAGGTTATTTGGAACCCCTAAATTTTTTTCTTAATCCAATGGCTACAGAGTTGAAACTTTCTATGACATATGCTGGACTTATTCGTTATAGGAAAATTTAAGTAGGGTATGCAGGGTTTCATACAAGTCCAAATTTTTGCCACCGGATACTGAAAATTCAATATTTTTTTCACCTGAATTGAGTATTTTTACATTTTTGTCGCCGGCCCACAGACTTCTATTGAGTTTATTTCTAATTTTGCAACCACCATAAGTAATGTATATAACAAATTTTCATACGACCATCAATGGAGCCTGTCAATACCGCTATGTATTTGAATTGTGAAAATAAAGCAACAAATAATTTAACATCTTCAGTTTTATGTTCTTAATTTACCAAGGTCTAAGATACCATCTATTTTCAGCACATTATGTCACATTGTGGATGTCAACAAGACAAGATTACACAAGGCAATTCAAATTAATTTTTAAAATTACAAACTTAGTAATTTTGAATGAAATCGAATCACGATGTATCAGTTCCTGGCTTGCAAATGATGTCCAATTTAAGTATGCAAGTTTTGAAACGTTTCAGCTACGCTAATTAAAAACCACTTGAATCTGGACCAGACTTCCCTTTCAAAATCTTACATTATAATTTTTGCGTGGGAATTTCAACTTTTTCAAAAGATTTGATGCAAAATTTGGCAAATATTCGGACTAAAATTAAAAGTCCAGTACAACTCCAGGGTTAGATTCAAAAGAGAAATTAAAAAAAGAGAGATGAAAAGACAATGCAAAATACACGATTGAAGACAAGCAATTGTCAAAACTGCAGCTAGTCCTTGGCGATCATAACTCATAAAAATGAAATGAATTAGATAATTCTGTTTGAAAAGGCGCACAATTTTGTAAACTATTGCGCGAAGGCAGCTGGCTCACTTTCGATAGGATCATGCAGACTCTAGACAGATACATAATTTTACCATGTTTGGTTATTGAAGGCTGCAAATAAGTGCCAAACAGTTGGACTTGACCACCCTTATTGAAAGAATGGATTTGCCCATAACGTTTGACCTAAATCATGTAAATGCAGTACGCCAGACTTTTGTTGGGCAGGCATTTGAAATGTTTCTGTGCTGCACTAATGTGGGACACTTGTTTCAGGATAATAGACAGATCAGTTAAATTCAATGCCAGAAAATGGATGCCTAGTCTTGTAATTTTAAAAATCAGCTTCAGTTGTTTTGGTTGGTGTGCACCATGGAGGTAAAAATCGGATCCGATTTTACCTCCATGTTTGCACCCTCTCATTAAATTTAAAAAAAGGTTTGACAGTATAAGAAAATTTCAAGTCTTCCTTATGTATCTTCAAATAACATAATGATCTAGTCAGGTTTATATTGTGGCTAAATCAGTTCGCTGTCTTTGAATTATCCATTCAAACTTTATTAACTACGGTACAATCAAACTTTGGTTTCAGTTTCAACATCGTACAATGCGTACGGTACATGCGAACGACATGCCAGTTTCTTTACAACAACAACAACACAACAAGATCGTTCAACTTGGAGTGAAAACAAATGCCCTATGCGAAGATTACATCGTCTCCTTTATCATAAATACTATTCAGCGATGGTCAGATATTTACCAGTCCATTCCAAGGAGAGTTAGACGTCTTTGGGGGCTTATTCATTCCCACATGTCAAACTTTCCCAGCTATTTTTTTTTCCGCCACACAACGCTATTCGGAAACCTCCACATACATTTAGTATGAATACAGGCTTTAGGGTTACCGACGGCATGACCCCGATAACAGTTCGGGAAACGGACATAAATAATTAGTGGTCGGCAAACCAAAGTTTAACTGAGCGGTACCGAATCACACGGAAATGGCCGAAGATGCCGACCTATTTTTTTCTGGTCTATTCCCAATTTCTCGATTGTTTGTCCGCAATATCTTTCGATTATAAATTATGAAATTACGAAGTATTGGCCTTTGGAGACTTCAGTTTTTTTCAAAAATTTCAGTTTTTCCCTTCTAAAACACTCAGACTTCAGTTTTTTGGTGGCAAAATTGAGTTTTTACGGGAGTTTTGACACCGAATACCGGTGTCAAAACACGACGTGTATGAAACCCTGGGTATGACTAAAAAGTTTGTGTTTTCGACGTTTTTCTTAAAATATTTGCCTTTTTGCGCATGAAAGCCCTCACAATTATTTTAATTCACATCAAATAATTTATTATGTAGTTTTTCTGGACAAAATAGCATAAATAGAAATTTAAAAAATCTGACTAGTGCAGAATCTTTTCCCCATAATTTTTTAGTACTACTGTAAATACATGTTTTATGTGATACATCGAGTGACTTCAGCCAAATGAAAGGTAATGATACCCCTTAAAACAGACCACCCATGTTATCAGCCCTGAATGAAGATCATTACCCTTCCATCAGGTTAGGGGAATCCCGCTCTCTAAAATGGAGGTAAAAAGGGTAATTTTTGCTCTAAATCAGTTCACATAATGAATTCAGCAAAATCCTCTTGAGGCGCATACAGACATATCTATCCACATTAAATGGTAGTAAAAAAGTAAGTTTTTTCTTCTCTGAGTATTTTGGCAAAGTCCATAAGGTGTACTTGAGGTGTAGTATATAACATATCTATTTTGACGAAGTCCAAGAGGTGTACTTGAGGTGTAGGTAGATTACACGTATATTTTGACAAAGTTTGATCTATTTTGACGAAGTCCAAGAGGTGTACTTGAGGTGTAGACTTAGAGTACATGCATATTTTGGCAAAGTTCATAAGGTGTACTTGAGGTGTAGTATATAACATATCTATTTTGACGAAGTCCAAGAGGTGTACTTGAGGTGTAGGTAGATTACACGTATATTTTGACAAAGTCCTAGAGGTGTACATGCATATTTTGGCAAAGTTCATAAGGTGTACTTGAGGTGTAGTACATAACATCTCTATTTTGACGAAGTCCAAGAGGTGTACTTGAGGTGTAGATAAATTACAAACAAAAAAATTCAAAGTCCATGAGGTGTACTTGAGGTGTATACACCTTGAAAAAGAAAATGAGGTGTACACATCGACTACACCTCAAGTCTGTAAGGGTCATCTGTCTAATTTGCATAATAATAGGCCAAACATCCTTTGCGCTACAACATTGGCTGGTTCTTCACATGGCAAATTAATTTTATGACGTGGAACAATAGATAAATCAATGCGCCTGAAATTTTGATGCATTGGTTAAGAAGGAAGCAAAAACGACCTTTTTTACCTCCATTTTAGAGAGTTGGATCGCCCTAACTTGTTCATCCAGGCTCTAACAATGCTAGCCCCACCAAACATTTTTAGACTCAAAAATTCAAGAATTAGTCCCTGAATTTTTCAACTGTTCCTTACATTTAGCCGACGACACATGATAAAACACTCACTTCCATGATTTCTAACAGGGCATCAGTGATAACCTCCAGCGAGTTCAAGGACAATTTCTCATGGTCGGGTGGGGACATGGTGAATGAACGATCCCCGGGACGGTAACTGGTGCGGAAAGCGCTGACGGCCGCCGACTTGACTTTGCTGATGCCAAACAACTGGTAGAACTTGGTGAGCGAGAACTCCGTCAGACTCATCTTCAGCAATTTTTGTGTGGGTTCTATGAAAATATGTATCAAGAAGATTTTCCCTAACAGTCTTCACAAAATAATGATATTTGACCATTAGTGAATTCACGGGGTGTAATGATCTCTGTTAATGCCTTCAAGTGCATGCAACTTACATAAATATGATATTTTAACCTGGATACATTACGTATCAGCTTATATCTTTGCATCTTAGATTTTTCTCTCAATTATGTATAATTATCCTCGAAAGCCAAGATATTAAGGTTAATTAAAGAGCTATCACATATTTAAGGCCACACTTGTTTTTGAAGAGCTGCACTTATTTTTGTTTACTGTGCAAACTGGCCCTTATAACCTTTATGGGTACTCTGCAGATGACATGTTCATGTAACATTTATGGCCCAATCCAATCTTCTGAAGGTAACATTGCCATGTTTGCATTACACAGCCAAATTTTCCCACATGTTGGTACCATGTGGTAACTGAATGGTAACCGCCCCTGACCAGTACACATCAGTGCAGTACCAATCAGTACTGACCAGTTTCCACACAGTACCACTCAGTAACTGGTCAGTACTGATTGGATACTGTACAGTAGTACCACAAGGGACAGCACTGAACAGTACTGCGTGGTAACTGGACAGTAACCAACCCTGTTACTGTGCAGTACTGCTCAGTTACCTCTTGGAACCAGGCTGTTACTAACTGACATGTACTGCTCAGTTCAGTGCAGTGTAGTTCTGAGCTTGGGTTACCAGTTACAGCTCAGTACTTGCATGTATGGTGGACCTTTCCGTGCAGTATCGTTCAGTAGCGTACAGCACGGTACATATCTGTGAAAAATTGCCTGTGTAGAAGGTCAACATTTTGTGACATTTCCTTCCACGCAACATTTTGTGGTCAATGCGCACAACAACTTGTAACTTCTGAGAGTTATTGCTATATGTAATTCATAACCTGGCTGGGTTATAAATTTTTATAACTTTTGTAAGTTGGTCCCTTGATTGCTAATACATATGTTGTTAATTCTTGAAAATTTACCAAATCACAGTGCAAACCTAACCTCGTTTTTTTTTTTCTGCTCAGAGAAGACATAGGGTAGTGCTCGGAGCCCCGGGGGTGTGGACACCATGGATTCAATAAGTATATCATGATGCAAGCTCCTGAAATATAGAGGATATAGAGGGTGGGGCTTGGTGCCCAAGGTGAGGGGACATGCTGCACGAGGGTAGTGGACGAGTTCAATAAGTGTAGCCTGATGTAAGCATCTGGAATATACGAGGGTTGGGGAAAAGCGGAAAGGGGGGGTGGGGGGTGGTGGACCTTAATTTAGGAGACATAGGGTGAGACCGAGAAGCTGTAGACAGAAGAAATGTTAACATTCCAAAACAAAGGAAAAGTCCAAAACTTTATCATTTAATTGGTCCTAAGCCTGCAGACAGACAGACATCATTGTGGCACCTATATAAAACTTTTCGCAAATAAGCTATGGGCTTGATCAAAAAATTATTTATTAAATAAAAACAACATCTATGAATACACTCACTGCTAATCAAGCCACTGTGCTTGCTAAATTATCTGCAGACACTCACCTCCAATGTGAAGTTGGCTGCAGGTACAGAGGGAGTGGATGATATTGATGACTAGTCCATGGGTGGAAGCACGTAACGACAATGGCCCCGTACACACCAATAGGGTGACGATGTGAAACAGGAACGGAAGATGGCTGGCCACTGAAAACAAGATGACACACATCAGATTTTGACACGACAGAAGTTAATTTCCGATAGATTTCACACATCACCAAGATAAATATTTTACCAACTCAAATTCATGATAAATTTATTACTATGAGCTTGGTCTTAATAATCCTGCTAGCATTACTTTTGGCTCACTGTGCAACCCCCCCCCCCCTTCAGAACAAATGAACAAGAGAAGACCAGCTGTATTTGGCTTGCCTCGCACCATAGGCCTTCATGTTCAGGACTTTCTGACAGGAGTTTCGTGTTGACCAGCGAGACCCAACTGATGGCCATGAGGGGCCAATGCACATCTGCTATATACAGAGTATATCAGGCCCAAGTTTCAGAGTGACAGCAACAAAAGCAACACACATAAATGGTCTCAATAAGTTTTTTGCAATAATTGACGGATTGCAAATACTGACTACACAGACATGTACTGAGCTGTACACTACTGAACGGTACTGCACGGAAAGGCCCACCATACATGCGAGTACTGAGCTGTAACTGAACAGTTCCTGTTTGGTAATCACAGATCAGAACTGAACTGAACAGTACATGTCAGTTAGCAACAGCCGGGTTCCAAGAGATAACTGAGCAGTACTGCACAGTAACAGGTTGGTTACTGTTCAGTTACCATGCAGTGCTGTTCAGTTCTGTTTGTTGTGGTACTGTATGGTATCCAATCAGTACTGACCAGTATTGTGTGGATACGGATCAGTACTGACTGGTACTGTACTGAGGTGTACCGTTCCGGGCTCTTTCTTGCGGTTACCATTCAGTACCAACATGTGGGAATTTGGTTGTGTAATGGATGGTGCTATGGGCACAGCTCTACTGTTAGAGGATTGACATGAATTTTGTGCAAGCTGGGGATTCACATAAGTCTATGCGATTATAATGCAGAAATGTGTTACTGACACACAACGAAAGTGCCAGTGAAACTTGAGATTACATGTAATTTTATCCAGCCTACCATTCCTCATATTTAACAGAACTCACCATCTAAAGAATTGTTGAAGGACAACATAAGTAGATAGCGGGCTAAGATGGCGATGTCATCCCACATGAGATGCTGTTCCAAGGTTGGGGTCGGCGACATACAGGTCCTGTCGATCAACTGGAACCAAACAAGACCTTCATTACAGAAATTGCCATATTTACTGAATATTGCCTTTAGTGGAGAAATCTGGCAACAGTTTGGTGTAATATGAAACATAATTGACAAAGAATCTGCTGCAAGTATTGCCAGTCTTTAGTCAAGGATATTACGTTTTCAATGGGAGGTCTTACACCAAAGCCTTGCCAGAAATCAGAAGGATAAAGTATTTTTTTTCTGCAGAAATTTGCACTATAAAAACATGATAAAAGCTCTGTGAATAGGAGTTTTCATGAATAGACGTGACAGTTTGCTTTGAGAAGAGATGTCACTGGAAGATACCACCATATTAATATGTGAAATCAAAACTTTAGCCCATGGCATTATATTTGTTCTGTGTGACATAAAACAGGTAACAACATTGGTTCGTGTGAAATAAAGATTGAGTGATCGACAACTGAATTGAATTGCAGTGTATCAACCTACCCTACAGAGTCTGCCGATGACCTTTCGCGACACCAGCTGAACATTGGCAGAGGTCAAGGCCACGGCCGTGTCGGCCATGATCTCCGCCTGAATGGACCCCAGTCCACCCGTCACACTTCTCTGGAAGATTGAATTAAGAGAAAAACATGTGAGATGTGATCATTTACAAATTAAGGCTGAATAAGATGAAGGTCTTGTTGCAAGACACCGCCACATCATTTTTTTAGTGCTGTGTCAAACTTGTTTTTTTGTTTTTTTTTGTTTTTTTCCGTTTTCACCGTTTCTCTCTTAGGGTTTTGCCAAGTAATGAGTTGTCTAGTTTTATTTGAAGGAAATAGTATTGTTGCAGAACATTGTTTTATGAAAATTTTATTATTCTGGATCAGTTTTCTGGAGAAGATGAATATATTTGATCTGTGTGAAAAAATAATAATAAGACGATTTTTTTGAAAAGCCTCTCTCCCTTGTCTTTTTTTTTTCTCAAAAAAGGGCCTGTGAAGCTAGAGATTACTTTTATTCAAACCTAAGTTGAGCTGAATGCAATCACAACAATCGAAACAATTGACAGTTAGTTGCCACGTTAATCTGACCATATATTTTTTATGGGTTTCAAATAAATCTGATCAGAATCATTGAATATCTGTCTACACACAAGTTTGAATACCTTTATAAAGCTATCCAGGACAACGTCCAGTAAGTCAGCCACTTTACCGATGTTCCCCCAGATCTTGGCTTGGATGGATGGATACATCTGTCCAATTATAAAGCAGCGAAATCACAACCTTCAGTACCTCTCTGCAATATGCATGCTACACATGTACAAAACAATTAAATGATTAACGTATCAAGTGATTTACATGAGAGTGGTTGTTGAAAGTGGAAATATTGGAGAAAAATTATAGACATGTGCTTCAAACAAAAAACTGTCAAGAGAAATATTGGTAACCCTGCATTGTCACGACAGTAATATGTATAAAACAACACAAATATATGTTTCGAATATTCATGTTCACTAAGAAGACTTTTATTTGTGCAAAATTATTTTCCGTCAAAACATGGAATGCGGCATAAAAGGCCATGGTCACATACCTCCACTTCCTCAATTGTCATGGTGATGAGTTTCTCCAGTATCAGGGCCACTTTCTGTTTCTTATTCTCATCAGACTGCTTACAGAACCTGGAAGATGAAAAGCCGTTTTCTTAAATCCTCTAATAATTCAATCACAGGAAGTGAAATTTCCCACCATAAAATCTGGGGGTGATCAAGCTCATTAGAACAGAAGGTCCAAAATCAAGACTGCTGATTATCCATTAATTTTTTTCGTTAAATGAAGTTAGAGCGGTGCTCAAATACTAAAATGATTGATAGAATTTTGTCTTGTCTTCAAGTTTTTCTCCCATCGACCGTATTTGAAGATTTTACCAAGATTAATACAGACGAAACTACAAGAAATTGTAAAAAATTCAATATTAATCGGATTTTGGGAATAATTTTAACCATATGCCAACTGTGCTACTTTCGATGGCGCAAGGAATTTCTCTCAGACTTAAACAAATGGAAGTCGAGAGCAGGAGGAGGGAAGTCGAGAGCAGGAGGAGGGAAGTCGAGAGCAGGAGGAGGGAAATCGAGAGCAGGAGGAGGGAAGTCGAGAGCAGGAGGAGGGAAGTCGAGAGCAGGAGGAGGGAAGTCGAGAGCAGGAGGAGGGTAGCTAGTTGCTTTGCAAAGGTCTTCGCCAGCTACAGCTGATCTAGCTCAATAATGTGAAATATCAAAGCTGGCAGAAAGGAAGTTTATTACGAAATGTAGGAATTATAACATCACTCAAATGGTGAGTGAGTGAGTGAATATGATTTAACGTCGCTTTCAACTTTTTTTCAGTCATATCACGACGTTGGGTCCTATTCCTTTTCACACCTGGGAACCACATGGGTGGGGTCCTATTCCTTTTCACACCGGGAACCCCACGGATGCCTCAGTTAGTCACCTCTTATGACAAGCTGTCTGAGGATCTGAGGCCTATTCTTATCATGATCTGCGGTGTGCACAACAACATCCCAGGTCAATCCCCGGAAGCCCCACAGGGCCACTCAAAAGGTGTTGACATTTGGAAACTGCTGCTCTACTACTCTCCTAAAGTGTTTTAACTGATAATAAAAGTTAATTTATGTAGAAATTATCTTTCATGAAAGCAATTTATATGTACCCTTGGTAACATATAGAATGAAACCGACCTGGTCAGGTTAGGTAACCAAGGCGTCATGTACTCCAGACACAAGTGCTTCATCTCGATGTTCGAGTTCCCAAACCCCTGGATACATTCCTCGAGGAACTCTAGGGTCAGGTGAGGCTCGTTAGCGGCCAGCTTCTCACCGATAGACTTGATGAAGATGGTGTTGTTTGCTGGGATACACAGACCTGTGTACAAGATTTGATTGTATTAGAATGCAAGGAGTCCTGAGAGACAAAAGACAACCACCATGTTACGTTATTCCCTCTAATAATTCAATCACAGGAAGTGAAATTTCCCACCATAAAATCTAGGTATGATCAAATTTATTAGAAAATTTGACAAAATGGTCCAAAATCATGCAAATAATCCATTATTTCTTTGTTATTTCAATGATTTTAAAGTCATCAAATTAATTTGAACAGCTCATAGAATTTTGTCGCCAAAACTGGAGATGATTGAATTTTGTTAGGGAGATTAAAATATTAGAGGGCTTACCACAGCAATTCACCCGTCACAGGCGATGGCACAATTCCAGAGTTATGAATTCAGCAACATTGTCAGCCCGCATAATGTAACAATCAGGGGAGACAACTCATCTTGACTACAAGTTTGTCTCCCATCGACAGTATTTGTAAACTTTACCAAGATTAATACAGACATAACAGAAGAAATGAAAACAAATTGTGAAAAATTCAAACCTTAAACAGATCATGGAAAAATTTCAAACTCATTATGCTCAAAAGTAATGAGCATCACTAGTGGTATACTCACCTGTCGTCTCGAGGAGTTGACCCTCTATCTTCAGGTCAAAGGTCTGTGTGAGAGCACACAGCAGATTGTAGGCAGCCGACCTCAGACTGGGGTCAGAACTGCCTAAATTGAGCAATGCCTGTAACAGAAATCAAATGGTCAATGAACTCTCCAACAAAACCAGATGTGGGCGAAAGTTGGGATACAGCATTCAGAGGGATTGGGGACTGAGCTGCAGAATGTAATTCTCACTTATATGTTAAAATTATATTGTTATTTTACTAAAGCCCAGAAAGAACCTTGTTTATTGTCATAACACAAGACTATTGCGACCCATGGAGCACGTGGTGTGAATGCACATAGATTTTTTTTTTTTGCATTTCATTCTAAATTTAAGACATTAACCCCCAATTTATCCTTAAAAATACACTAAAATGCAAGAAATCAAGTGTAAAAATTCAAAATATACTGAAGCACAGGTTCAATGATATGGACATTTTTGACACCAGTATTGTTGGTGCAGAAATATGGGATGTCCAGATACTGGGACAAAGTTAGTAACTATATTTATTTTCTTGGTTCTTTTGTCAACAGGAGACCAAATGTCGCTAAATTATATAAATTGGAAGAGTTACACATTACAGGCGATTGAAATTTTCCGATTTAACAACATCAAGTACAGCATTTCATAGCATAGGACATGTATTACCAATGTAATTTAGACTGGCCCAATGTGGTGGAATATGTTACCGTTCCTTCATAGGTGAAAATAGCCACTAGAGGCCATTCTCAGGTCATATTTTCAAATGTCAGCAAAATAAATATGAGAATATTGGGATGATGTAATTGCCACAGGGTGTGTAATTTTTTTATGTATCACAAATCTTAGATTCAATAAGTTTACACATATGTGAAGATCATGATCTAAATAATTCACCTATAACATATTCTGCTTTCACAGTTTTTTAGCCTAAATAAAAGAGATTGGGTTTTCTCTATGGTTTTTAATGCCAGATGAAATATAATAGGATATAACGTCAGAATGCTCACCATATGAATTGTATAGCACTTAGTTTGTGCACTCAGAATGTCTTTTTGTAACCTGTACACTGAGCGAGCGAATAAAATGACTCAATTCAAATTTGGTGTTGTATAAAGTGATCGTAAACCCTCAAGCAAAGTTTCCATCAAATGAAAGACCATTGCGAACAGTGTCGGAAAACATTTATTGGAATTTTTTACGATTTTATTACACAGAGTAAACTGCAAATAAAGCATGGTATTCTAAGGTGGTCTGTTGCAATCACATCTAGGTCCAGTGACGTCACACTGCCTTAATACATATATTTCAAACTGTGTATGCGCTTTCCAATGCTTGATTCAAGCTTAAGGTGTGCATACTTTGAATTTCAACACAGACTCACTGTTCCAATATGCATGTTTCACCAAAATCGTGGAAATTAAATGCAAGATTCAAATTGACTTGAAACTTATGAGTTACCATCTCCCAGATTTTGGTAAAACATGCACATTGGAACAGTGAGTCTGTGTCAAAGTGTCAAAGTATACACACCTTAAGCTTGAATCAAGCATTGGAGAGTGCATACACAGTTTGAAATATATTTTTTAAGGCAGTGTGACGTCACTGGACCTAGATATGATTGCAACAGACCACCATAGAATACCATGCTTTATTTGCAGTTAACTCTGTGTAATAAAATTGTAAAAAAATACAATAAATATTTTCCCACATTGTTTGCAATGGTCTTCCATTTGACGGGAACTTTACTTGAGGGTTTACGATCACTTTAAGATTCCAAAGGATTTTTTCATACCAGTGAAGATGTAATATACTTACCACATTGAGCAAGGTGCCAGGTACATCTTTGGGTCTAATCTTGGTATGAACTGTGACCATATCCTAAACAACAAAAGTAATTAAATCTGTATTAATATTTAGCATTCAGGCTGAATAAAATAATCCCCAGCAGCAAAGGCACTTTTTGAGAAAATAAAAAAGGGATTATATTCACAGACTAAATATTGCCATTGTAAATGGATGAAGTTCGCAGACTCAATATTGCCATTGTAAACAGATGAAGTTCACACTCAGTATTGCCATTGTAAACACATTAAGTTCACAGACTAAATATTGCCATTGTAAATGGATGAAGTTCACAGACTCAATATTGTAAACAGATGAAGTTCACAGACTCAATTTTGCCATTGTAAACAGATGAAGTTCACAGACTCAATATTGCCATTGTAAACAGATGCAGTTCAATACAAATTGCACTCATTTATTGATTAGCACTGAAAATCAATGTTGAGATATGTGCAAGAAGATTTCTCATGAGCTAAGCCCCTTAGAAAGCCTACCTACTTAAACTGAATTCAGAATTTTCTATATTTTTCCCAATTTTAGGCTTGGATAAATCGGGTGCTCAAATGAAATTAGAGAGATCTAAAGCTCTGAAATATAACACAGATCATCAGTATGACCAAAGTTTCAATTTCAGAACCCACAGGTATTAAAGAAAACCTGTTAAAATTACATAAGTGGCTTATTCAAATGGAAATGAATGTAGGAGGACTCTGAAAAGAATGCTCATGGCTTTGCGAGATGAAAATATCAAATTAATGAGTTTTTTTATGACAATTCAGTATCTTAATACTCATTCTGAACTATTCAGGCATGTCAGGTTTCTATTATGTCTGTGACAACTTTGAACAAATATGAAATGAACATCTTAAATTTGTTCTTCAAAATCTGGGTTAGCCCCAGCCTATAAAACTCTTACCGGCTGTGAGAGTTCCCATCTGGTCCTAATATGGATGATGGCCTGTACAATACTGTCACAGTCATTATGGATGAGGGAGAGAGGGCCGCTCTCATTGGCTATCGTCATGGTGAATTGATTGTCATCGACCAAACAGACCTGGCAATGCAGAAAATGGACATGTTACCGTGGTTAAAAGTGGGTTAATGATCAATGTAATGCAGCATATGTGTTTAAACGAGCCTTACACAAACTGAAGCAATGGAACAGAGTTGTTGGAGAACATAAAAGTATAATTATTATCAAGTAATCAACATTTTTTTCTCAAAATAATCCAAGTTTTAGGGACACATCTTACTGAAATCATGAAATTAACACGAAATCAGATCACATGTACACACTACAGACTGTGGCTTAAGGTGTAAGGACTATCACATGATAGATCTACTATTCTTGTCCAATCAGAACAAAGGATTCTAAGATCTGCCGATGAGTATCCATGAGAAGAGACTGATTTTGATGTATCTCAACCACTGTGATATTGGGCAATCCCTTTAACAACTGAATCACAGGAACTGAAATTTCCTACTATAAATTTAGGGGGTGATGACCAAATTTATTTAGAACAACTGATAGAATTTTACCCCAAAACTGGGGATGATTGAATTTTGATAGGGGGGTTGAATTATTAGAGTGATTACCATACTCAGGAACACAACAGTAAGGACATGGGAGCGACATTTCATTGACATATTTTTTATCTCATACCAGAAAAATTTGAACAATTCTGACATATCTCAAACCTGATATATTAGAATAATTCTGACATATTTGTTATCTCATACCTGATATACTTGTTATCTCATACTGACATATTTGTTATCTCATACCTGATATACTACTTATCTCATACTGACATATTTGTTATCTCATACCTGGTATATTGGGGGGAACTGGTATATTGGAACAATACTGACATATTTGTTATCTCATACCAGATATATTGGAACAATACTGACATATTTGTTATCTCATACCTGATATAGTGGAACAATACGGACATATTTGTTATCTCATACTTGCCATATGAAATGGATGATACAAAAACCCTTACATGTACCTCTTCTATTTCAGAGGCATAGTAAACATCGTTGAGCAGGACCTGGTGCCCCAACACCTTACTCTTCTCGGAGGATGTCACCTGTATTGCACTTGGACCAACCTGCGACAAATAGATAAAAGAAAACTTCATTATTTGGGACACTCAGTATCATCAGAGATAAACTTTGTTTCATGCCAAGGGAGATAACTCATTCCACAGTAAATCACATCAGGGGAGACAACTCATTATAATAGCATCAAGGGAGATAACCCACTAGTGCGCCATCAAGGGGGATAATTTTTAAGTAACAGGATGGCTAACTTGACTCAAATTAAAAGCAAAAACGTTTGCCGATTAAATATAAAAGAATATTGCTCGCTAATTTTTCTTTCCAACAAATCGAATGATCTCCATAATGGCCTCCAAACAACAAAGACAATCCAAGACGTCTTATATATTTAACGATCAAATATTCTTCGTGATGGCCTCCACACTAAAATATTTGATATTCATTGATAAAAAATAAGCCTTACCATCTCAATATATTACAGTATACCCACCTTGATTGCCACTTTAGTATCTTTGTGCGACAGTTTCAGCGCGTTATTGAACACTTTCAGGTCTTCCTCTAGAGACACAGTGGCGCCGGGAAGTTTCTGTTGGTCGACATCGATGTATTCTATCAGTTTGGCTGGGTGGTCAATAAAAATCATCTTCCGATTGTTCTGTGGGAAAGAAGAAATAAACATTGAATAATTTATAAATGGGAGTATAAAAAATTCTATATCTTCTGAAACTACACCAATATGTTTCCAATAAATCTGAATAATGATTTTCAGTCACGTTTCTTTCTATGTAAAAATCAATACATAGTTCCAAAGAAGAGAGTAAGGGCCAAAGACGGGATGATAGGAAGCTGTGCAATACAGTGAAGCATTGTAGAAGCAAAAGTGCATTGTGGGATATCTTTCAGTTTAAAAAAATTGATTGGTCAATTCAAATTTTCAAAACGATATCGGGGATTTTTATTGGTTAGTGGAAAAAATTGGAAGAAAATCCAGTCCATTACTGAGTTTCTATAAAATTTCATATGGAATTCACTGTAAAATCATTGTGATGGAGACTACAATGTATAACAATTGTGATGAACTTGCAAATACACTCACCCTTAGAGGCGCCAGTATCCGGTCATGGTACTTCGTATACTCTCTAACCCAGGAATTACAATTGTAGATATAAGCCGCCATGATGTTCTGGTAGACGTTCTCGGGCATAACCACAAACCACTTGGACAGGAAGTCAGTCTGAAAGTAATAAAACGGTACTGTCAGAAAATACTACATCTAATTTAATCAACCTGGCCTCATATGCCAGGCCTATGTCGTATGCTTGAGTATTCACACTAATTAGCTGAATTATAATTAATCAAACCCTGGTCACTTGAATAGAATTTCAGACAGCTCAATTACATGCCGACACAGTTATCAAAACTGCCGATGTTGGAAACTGGACCCTTGCTGATTCATTCTCCGCTAACAAGAGGTCATTGCTAAATACACGACTTTCGAGAATTGCCACTCTTCAATCATTTGCAATAAATCGATCACCCCTCTGTTTTACCACCTCAAATATCATTTCTGGTGATCGATTTATTAGGGGAATTACTGTAGGTTCAACCAACAGAAAAATTGCAATGAAGAGCACCGCAACAGTTCCACTTACCCTGAATCTGTTATCTGAGCAGGTATGTGTGAAGTCTAAGATCAGTTCAAACGGTTTGTGGTAGAAAGGTTTGAGGGTAAGTAGTACGTGGTAGATCAGCAGGTCTCCGTTAATTTCTCCAACTCTGAAACAAAAATGCGGCACAATCAGCAAAAGATTACCAGTTTCCAATCGGGGCTATAAATTACACGCTGGATCCAAATTTAGAGATGTGCCCAAAATATAGAGGATAAGCAACTCGTGATTTAAAAAAAATTCTAACATTAAAAATCAATTGTTGACATAGGTTCAGGGAAAGATTTGTCAATATTTTCTTACCTTTGAGTTTGGAGCCCAGCTGTAAAAAAAACGTTGCCACTCCAAATAGAAGACTACCATATTACCCGTCACCCCATTACAGTATGACCCACTACAGTATGACCCCCTCTACAGACCCCCTACAGTATGATTCCTCTACAATATGACCCCACTACAGTCACATGGCTGTAAACGTAGAGAATAAAGATAAGTCGATAAATGACCCAGTCCTATTACACATCCAAATTCCAAATGATTTGTGGCCAATGACATCTCATGTCCAATGACATCTCATGTCTATTCCTACGAAGCAGGCTCTCATTTGCAAACTGTCCCGTAATGAATCAGTCAGTCCATCCGAATCCTTTTTGTCGGCAAAATAAGGAGAACCATTGACATTGGAACCTTGATTTTTGGCATGAACGTGCATTAGGGGACTGTTATCAGCAAGCTCTGAGCTGACCTACTTTTGATGAAATTTGACCTACTTAGGTGACCTATAACATTATGCTTGGAGCCCCGAGTCATCTTCCTTACCCTACCCTATGATGTTAGTCACACTAATCATGTTTATAAATATATACTACACATTTGAAGACAACCGGTGGTCTGATAAACCAATTGGCAGTTCAAAACATGTACAGAAATGAACTTGGTAGATCTGCGAAGATGAAGATTGAGAGCTTACTTATATCTCCTGGCAATGTAGTAGAAGACTGGTCGTCCCTCTTTACTCGTTCCGGCCTGGTAAAATATGTGTAGATTCTTCAGAGATTTGAACTCGTCTTTCTCGTGCATGTTGTGTCTGGACATGATCTCCTCGAACTTGGTACTGGTCATGTCCATACTGCTCCATCTGAAGAACAAGGGGTTAATATGGTGAAAGGGTTAATAATGCTGTGACATGATCTCCTCGAACTTGGTACTGGTCATGTCCATACTGCTCCATCTGAAGAACAAGGGGTTAAATATGGTGAAAGGGTTAATAATGCTGTGACATGATCTCCTCGAACTTGGTACTGGTCATGTCCATACTGCTCCATCTGGAGAACAAGGGGTTAATATGGTGAAGGGGTTAAATATGGTGAAAGGGTTAATAATGCTGTGACATGATCTCCTCAAACTTGGTACTGGTCATGTCCATACTGCTCTATCTGGAGAACATGAAGCTGCGCTATCGAAACCCCTCGGCGAACCCCAGCTATTATAATGTAAGGGTGTCTCTACCAATTGATTGGCTTGTGGGAAGAAATATTTACCCCTGATATTGTAAGTGTACTTTCTTTGAAAAAAAAAAAAAGTTTTCCTCCCCTTAAATTAATTTGTTTCTGGAATAAATACAGACACACATACTGCTCTAAAAACAAATACGAAGCTGCGCATCTGAAAACCCCTCGGCTCTGGGCGCCAGCCATTCATAATGTATTCAATTTAAAACAAGACTTCAGGAACACCAAGCAGTCAAGTAACAAATATACAGATTATGAAAAAATTTGCCATTAGAAATGGCCTCAAACGTTTCCGTCCAATCAGAGAAACCGGTATTCATTACATAAGTCTGTTGATGCATCGATGATGTATACCAAATTTACATCGAACATTTGAAAATTATCTGAGATAGAGATCCCTAATGATTTCGCATAAATTAAAGATGCCCATCCTTCCCACCACTCAAAGAAACTGATGTGGTTATTCATTGCAAGTCTCTTGATACATAGATTCTGTATACCAAGTTTCATATAGAACACTGAAATGGTATCAAAGATAAACATCATTAAAGATTTTGCATAAATCAAAGATGGCCACCAAGGTTTCCGCCCAAGCAGAAAAACCAGAACTGTCTATTGATACATCGATGATGTATACCAAATTTTACATTGAGCACTTAACCGTATCAGAGATATAGATCATTAATGATTTCGCATAAATTAAAGATGGCCACCCATCCTTCCCGCCACTCAGAGGAACCGATGTGATTATTCATTGCAAGTCTCTTGATACATCGATGCTGGATACCAAGTTTCATATAGAACACTGAAATGGTATCAAAGATATATATCATTGAAGATTTTGCATAAATTAAAGATGGCCACCAAGGTTCCGCCCAATCAGAAACGCCAGAACTGTCATTTATCATAAGTCTATTGATGCTTCGATGATATATACCAAATTTTACATCGAGCACTCGAACAGTATCAGAGATAGAGATCATTAATGATTTTGCATAAATTAATGATGGCCGCCCATCCTTCCCGCCACTCAGAGGAACTGATGTGGCTATACATTGCAGATCTCTTGATACATCGATGCTGTATACCAAATTTCGTATAGAACACTTGAATGGTATCAGAGATATATATCATTGAAGATTTTGCATAAATTAAAGAGCCAAGGTTTTCACCGAATCAGGGAAACTGGTTTGGTCATTCCTTTGAAGTTTTTGATGCATCGATGATCTATACCAAGTTTCACACTGAACAGAGAAATGGTACCAAAGATACACAAGATTAATGATTTCGCATAAATTAAATATGGCCGCCAAAGTTTCCAACCAATGAGGTCCAGATTCAATAGGGTTCTGGGTCATGAGCATATGGATGTGCAGTGCAAGTTTGGGGTGCCTAGGGTAAGTCGTTCTGAAGATATCTTGGTAACGAGAAAGGTGTGACGGACAGACGGACAGACGGACGGACGGACGGACGGACAGACGGACAGACGTACATGACGACGACAATACCCTTCGGCCAAATTTTGGCCGAGGGGTAAAAAGTAAAACTACAAATCATGTTGTGAATAAATTTTGTTTATTATAATTACTGATAAAAAAGGGGCATAACTCTGCAAAATACTTTCTGACACGACTCATTTTCGATAGGCATCTAGTTCAGGTCAAGAGAAACAACTGTATCACGTTAGGATGTTGTATATGGAACGGTTCTGAAATTATCACAATAACAAATCATAAATGGATTTTTATTTGTAAAAAGGGGCATAACTCTGCAAAATATTGTCCGAGATGACTCATTTTCGATAGGCTTCTGATTTACGTGAAGATAAATAGATGTAACAAGTTTGGTTGCCATGCATGAAACGGTTCTGTAGATATCGCGGTAACGGACGGACGGACGGACGTACGGACGGACGTACAGACGGACGGACAGCCGTACATGATGACGACAATACCCCTAGGCCAAAGTTGGCCGAGGGGTAAAAAGGAGTTAATATGGTGAAAGGGTTAACACGTTGACTGCCAGTACGATTATACTCGTAGTTTTGGGTGTACCGCATTCTGCCACTACGAGTATATTCGTATTAAACATAGGTGAACTCAACGAAAATTACGGACTGAAAATTTTTTTCACTGTGCCAACTACGAGTTAACTCGCTATATGGGGGAATACCCATATAGCGAGTTAACTCGTAGTTGGCATACGCTAGAAACAAAAAATCTCAACCAGGATTCGATATACTGATCACGTGACTTGGCAACCGGGACAGACACACTGTATTGAAATGGCAGTCAACGTGTTAATAATGCTGTGACATGATCTCCTCAAACTTGGTACTTGTCATGTCGATACTGCTCCATCTGGCGAACAAGGGGTTAATATGGTGAAAGGGTTAATAATACCGTGACATGATCTCCTCAAACATGATTCTGGTCATGTCCATACGGATCCATCTGGGGAATGAGGGATTGATATGGTGGTTAATAAATATCGAGACAAAATTAACACATTAGGTAAATCATATGAATTGTCCAAAATGGCTTTATATCATTTGGGGCTCTGTGATATTCCTGATACAGCCCAAGGGTTCCCACTCTTCTTGACAAATATTTTTCCAGGGTTTTCAAGGACCTAAATCAACTGTTTTCACAGGACTTTGAAGCATTACGGTAATTTCCCTATTAATTCACCTTCCAAATTTAATTCGAAAACGGCCGATTTTTTCACTGTCGTGATTTTGTCCATCCTAATAAAACGAACACGGGAGCATTTTCAATATCCGTGAAACAATAAATTCGAACACTCCCGTTTTCGCCACGGAGTTCGTGCCGATGAAAGTAAAGTGAATATGTTACTAGAATCTCATATAGTATATCTACGTATGCTATTTGTAAGCGCAGAGAAACAACAGGGCATGGTACAATATAATCAGACTGAATTACTATTACTTACAGTCTATAAGGAAAAAAATTGATTCAATTAACTCCGCAGTCCTGTAATTTTATCCTAACTTGATCGCGTTTCGCCGCAGTCGGGAAAAATATATACGGTGGTCGAGTGTCTGCACACGGCCCGCTATTGAATCATTCTTCAGTTTCCAGCGTTCGTATATCAGATATCTTTCTTTAAACCAGCATTCCTTTATTTGAAAAACACACATTATTTTAAGTAACAAATTTGAGAGATCTTCAACATTAATATATTTGTTCGTCGTATATGCTAAACCCCTCGCTGTCCTCCATTTACCTGCCCGACCTGCCCTGTATTATTCATATGGGAGGCACTTGGGCCGTGTTCAAAGGAGGCACTGGAAGGGAGCAGAGTTCAAACTTTGTCGGGTGACCTTCCCGCGGAGATATCAAGTTGTAACGTGTGTGCTGGTGAATTGCATCAGATTTCTTCACAGCAACTGAATTCTTCGTTTGGGGAAAGCAAGATGCGATTTAACCTTTCGGTATGCTGTATGCTATTCGTTATATTTTCAGGTGAAATGAACAATCAAACGACCATTATTTGACGTCAAAAATGAGCCATCACGAAAAGCCTTTTGGAAGGATGTACATTTAACGTTGATTTTATTTTAGTATTTTGATCAATAAAAATTTCTAAAAATAAAAAATCTGGACTACAATTCTCGAGCATCACTTGTTTGTGCATGACAACGTATCGACAAGCCTGGAAGATCACAAACAATGGTGAAAGGGTTTCCTTTTTTCTTTCAGAACATCCATTCCCCCCCTCCCTCCCCCTAACAGTCCATACGTCCGTGTTATTATCCACACGACAAGGTGAGGGACCCCATGTGGTAAGTATATTTGACCGTAAACAAACCTACAGAATTACGGTGATCGATCCGACTCGTCCTGCATTCTTCATCAGGTTCTCTGATTTTTCTCCCTTCTAATAATACTCAACATACAATACAATATCTAATAGCATGTTCGTGAAAGAGGCCGTATTTTTATTATTATCATTATTAAGGTTCACTGTATAGGAAACAAACTTGAAACGATGTGTTCACATCGCACGACATAATAGTATACCCCCTCAGTGCCCCTCAATTTCCTACTGAAACACCAAGCCTCCACATGAATGGCATTTGCTGCAGGTCTCCTTTGATATTTAAATTGTCAATGGCTACATTGTTTTGAGTACCGGGATAGTTTGCTAATGAAGTGTTTAGTTTATTTTTAGCCTGTCCAGCTATTTTCCCATTCAGCACAGCTTGTCCTCCAGAGAAAACCACATAAAATGGAAGAATCCAAAGTCAGGATAGGGGTGACAAGATGTTTCAGTTTCCAGTGGAGAGAATCTGAACAGCATGAAATATATAGTGAAATAGGAGAGTCCACGTGCAGCATGCAAGTTTCACCCATACTGGAAATGACACTTATTCATATGCAAATGAGATCGTGTGTAATAACATTGAATTGACTGCCTGGGGAATACCTTGTCCCTTCGGAAGCCCAAATTCAGCTCTGGGTGAGGATGCGCGATTCACCAGCAAGAGGCAATTGGAAGGGGTTTCAAATTAACGCTGCAGTATTATGGGTTTGTGTGTTAATGTGTGGCCCTTGTTCGTCCTGTAAATTTCACAATACCTCATTCAAACTTGTTATATCTTGGTTTTGATTGCATCTATCGTTTAATGAAACATAGACAGGAAATCACACAGTTGACAAACGTCAGTTTTCTCACCAGGGGACACAAACAAATTTTGCGATGTGAAGCGCCGACAACAATCATCTCTGCATGTGCTCTGTTTTGTTCAAATATAGCTATCATAAAGACTTACTCTTTCCGGTTTTGATAAATATTTTATTGTGAATGAAAATATTTCTTACGAATACCCACGAACTTACCAAAATTCCAGCAATAAAAAATTCTTTGGAATTACACCGCGCATTTTTACACTAAGAATCAAAACATCGCTATCGCCATTCCATTACTCTATATGCTAAACAAATTTGAGAAACATTTAAATGGCATTAGGTAAAGTTTCGGAGATGAGAACATACCAGTATTTAATTAATATTCAGAACGATATCATACTTCGACTTTTACTTTTAGTAAACTGTTACAGTACCGGTACCGTAATAGATATTCTCATACTTGAAACAAACCAATCGAAACGTGTATTGCCGACTGACACTCGGTTCTCTTGTACAATCCGCCGTTAATTCAACATTAATTTTGTGTCATAGGTCCGGGATATTTATTCAAGTCCTGGATGGTGTGTGTAAAATCATGCACAGTGAAGACCAAAAAGTCTATGACAGTCCGCTAATCTGTCTAAAACTTCGTGATACAATCCTACACAAATTTGCCGTTGGTTCATTTTCAGGGTTCACAACAACAACGTCGACATACCGAACGACTCGAACATGGAATACTCTAATATGTGTATAGTTTTATATTTCAGAATATTCATTCAATTCCATGTCAGTTAGGTTTCATAATATAGATCATAGCTAATACTGAACAAAAAGGAAGGAATACGTTCAATGTTTTGGCCTACTTTTACGATGTTATTATGGACGCGAATTTACGGACTTCAGCTCAAAAATCTGCATGATCGTGCTGAACTTGTCACTCGATAAATATGCTCGACTTTCTCGAATAAAATTAGACGCCTTTATCAGGGTAGAGGAGATTTTCTGACATCATACACTGCATTTTATGGAAACTGATGAGATATCAAAGTTAATACACAGTAATAAATACGATCACTACGACCACGGCGAAGCGGTCCGCCATTTTGGATTCTCCGTGAAAGTCGGCGCGACATTTAATTCGAACACTCGCGTTTTTCTAGAATTCGCTCAACAAATAATTCGAAAGTAGCCAATTTTTGGAGTGCTGAGTTTCATCACTACATCGCGAATTAATAGGGAAATTACCGTACATACACATAGAGATAACTTGTCTTCTCAAAACTTGAATTCTCACAGATGGCATACAATAACATAACTTCATCAGGGAATTTCTTTTCATCAACGCTAAAATTCAAGGACTTTCCAGATTTTCAATCATCTGTGGGAACTCTGATGATATTCTGAAGGGCAAACCCAACTGATTGGATAGCGATTCCCGACTTATTCCATTATTATGGAAAAGTTGCGGGAGGGGGCACAGCCCATCTTTGTAACCAGATAATACTCACTGTGAGTCGAGGGGTCGGTGTTCAGGGGGACCTAGGTATGCCAGTAATGTAGCCATCTTGTCAAAGGGACGTCTTCCTACGGCTTTGTGATCTCTGAGAGATGAGCAGAAGGAAAGCATTGAGTAAAAACTTGGAAACATCATCACGACATCATTATGACGACTTAGTGACATCCAGGACTGCATCTAGGGCAAATTTATTTCCAGAATACGTGTGGGCGCCCAAAACATCTGACACACATACGTCACTGACCTATCCTTTTAACGCTGAGCGCCAAATGATTGATCCCAGGAACTTCCACTTGTAAGGCGAATGAAGAAGAGAGCCTTAGGTCAAATTCGATTTTTCAATCGATATATTTTCATCATCTCCAGGAAATATGGTATAATATTGAAATCACATTTTTACTGCTGGCATATAGCCACGTACTTCAACCAGCATGACCAGACAGACAGACTCACCGACTGCTAGACAGGTAATCACCAATCTTTTCTTGGTTGTTCCACAGCAAGCGATGTAAGGCCAGTACGTTGGCGTCATTGATGAAAGACAGGCTGTGATTACCGGCATCAACTGTCTCACAGTCAGACACGATTTCCATGAAAAACCTGAAGACAAATAGAGAAAATTGCAAAATAGGCTTCAATCTTTTCCATAAAAGGAACCCTGCGTCTGCTCATGCCACTGGGTTATAGTATGGAAGAATCTGTGTGTGACGGTGTGCATGACAGCAACTGTACTGTGATAAGATCTTGGAAATGGTTTCCTGTGATTGTAGGCAGGAAGGGGGTGAGAAATGTGAATGGGATTACGCAATCACCATAAGGGTAATATGCTAGTGTCTGTAAATCTGCTAACCTCAAAAAAAACAACTAAATGAGGTCATTCAGGATCAGATTCAAAGGAAAAGCAATCCAACAATATTGTGGACTCAAGCAGGCATGAAGCAAAGGTGGTCACCAGCTTCATAACTTTACCTATAAAAACAAAATTTCAAGATGGCTACCAGGTGAGCCACTCAATGTATTCAATGAGGAGGACTTTGAAAAAATTCTAGCTTCACAGGCACCGAAACAACTTTTTATCAGCACATGGTCAACCATTTACAAAAAAATTTAAAAATTGACATTTTTTTACTCTTTCTTTTTTACACATTTGCAGTTTTGTCAAATATGGATACCAGTTTATCTGGTCCGTGTATAAGAAATAAATAAATGATAGGATAAAAAACTAGAGCCTTAGGCACTGAAACGGGGCTATTTAAATGTAAAATAGGCTGTTGGAATAATTCCACTAACTCTTTATGTTCCATCTCATGGCGAAGAGCCATACTTGTAGTCTCAACAAGGATCTCTAGGGCATTAGTGTAATTGTACACATATATATATATTTAAAAAACCTGCTGGGACAGACATTTATTATGAAACCAACCAGATGAAACGATAAAATAATGTCTTCACTGCATGTTACCAATATTTGTAAAAATTTTCACTTTTTTCAAATAATCGAAAGCATATCCTTCAGCAGTGAATAATAATACGAAGCTGCGCATCTGAAAACCTCTCGGCTCAGGGTACATTCATAATGTACTCAATTTGAACCAAGATGTCAGGAACACCAAGCAGTCAAGTCACAAATATACAGATTATCAAAAATTTTGCAATTAGGAATGACCCCCAAGGTTTCCGTCCAATCAGAGAAACCGGTATTCATTACATAAGTTTCTTGATGCATCAATGATGTATACCAAATTTTACATCGAGCATTTAAACGGTATCAGAGATAGAGATCATTAATGATTTAGCATAAATTAAAGATGGCCGCTCATCCTTCCCGCCACTCAGAGGAACTGATGTGGTTATTAATTGAAAGTCACTTGATACATTGATGCTGTATACCAAGTTTCGTATAGAACACTGAAATGGTATCAGAGATATACATCATTAAAGATTTTGCATAAATTAAAGATGGCCACCAAGGTTTCCGCCCAATCAGAGAAACCAGAACTGTCATTTGTCGTAAGTCTCTTGATGCATCGATGATGTATACCAAATTTTACATCGAGCACTTGAATGGTATCGGAGAACGAGATCATTAATGATTTTGGATAAATTTAAGATGTCCGCCCATCCTTCTCCCCACTCAGAGGAACTGATGTGGTTATTCATTGCAAGTCTCTTGATACATCGATGCTGTATACCAAGTTTAGTATAGAACACTTAAATGATATCAGAGATATATATCATTAAAGTTTTTGCATAAATTAAAGATGGCAGCCAAGGTTTTCAGTCAATCAGGTCCCGATTTAAAGTATCTGTATGCATTGATGATGTATACCAACTTTCATATAAAACAATTGAATGGTAACAGAGATATGTATCATTATCGATTTGGCATAAATTAAAGATGGCTTCCAGGATTTCCAACTAATCAGAAAAGCTGGTTTGGTAATTCATTGAAAGTTGCTTGATGTATCGATGATGTATACCAACTTTCGTATTGAACAGTTGAATGATTTCCGAGATATGGATCATTATCGATTTTGCATAAAATTAAAGATGGCCGCCACGGTTTCCACCCAATCAGGTCCCAATTCAATAGACTTCTGGTCCTTGACTAGGTAAATAAGCATACCAAATTTGGAATTCTTCAGTGGAACCGTTTTCCGTCTATCTCGCTCACGTACTGACGTACAGACGTACGAACAGACGGACGTACAAGACAATACCCCGTGGCCAAAATTGGCCGAGGGGTAAAAATTGAGTATTGAGGAACAATGTAAAATCCTCATGGTTAGATGGACTGGAGCTATGCTGGGATGCATCCTCTCATGGCATCATATTGTTTCATGTACCTCCTCCAGGTCCCGATTTAAAGTATCTGTATGCATTGATGATGTATACCAACTTTCATATAAAACAATTGAATGGTAACAGAGATATGTATCATTATCGATTTTGCATAAATTAAAGATGGCTTCCAGGATTTCCAACTAATCAGAAAAGCTGGTTTGGTAATTCATTGAAAGTTGCTTGATGTATCGATGATGTATACCAACTTTCGTATTGAACAGTTGAATGATTTCCGAGATATGGATCATTATCCATTTTGCATAAAATTAAAGATGGCCGACCAAGGTTTCCACCCAATCAGGTCCCAATTCAATAGGCTTCTGGTCCTTGACTAGGTAAATAAGCATACCAAATTTGGAATTCTTCAGTGGAACCGTTCTCCGGCTATCTCGCTCACGTACAGACGTACGGACGTACGGACGTACGGACAGACGGACGTACAAGACGACGACAATACCCATGGCCAAAATTGGCCGAGGGGTAAAAATTGAGTATTGAGAAACAATGTAAAATCCTCATGGTTAGATGGACTGGAGCTATGCTGGGATGCACCCT